>VDFB02332668.1:0-48968 GCA_007258455.2 Sequoia sempervirens
TGTTTGTGAAATTTTATGTGAAACAAATAGTTCTTTTGTGGAATTTTGTTGTTAGTTGTGGGTGCATATATTTATGGGTATGTGTACCCACCTTGTCTTGGTTTATTTATAAATAACCATTTATGTGTATAAGGTGAAGGAGTAATAGTATATGAATGATGTGCAAAGGTTAGTAATGTGAATTTTATGTGGTGTTTATTTCTTGAGGTATATATGTGATAAGTGTTGTTGTCTCTTGGAAGAACTATATGACCCCTAGTTCGGGGGTAGGTTAAATTTATAACCCTATGGTTGGGTGGAGAGCCCATTGGAAAATATTGATGTTTATTTGTTGATGTTTCTCTTTCAAGTACATGTGTTAAGGAAGATTATCTTGAGACTTCCAACCTATGGATTTCAAGAGAGATACATGTTGGTCTTGTGGGGGTTTACAAAGTTTTTAAGAACCTAGGGATGCTTTGTAATTTAGATTTCAATTGTGGTTGAAGGTGTTATACTTTAATTTTTGAAATGGAATAAGAAGAATATAGGTTATTTGTTATTATCTTGGAGGATTCTAGAATTCAAAAGATAAGATGAATTTAGAAACAGCCAAATTTTAATGAAAGATTTTGTATATAGGATGTTGTTGTATAAATGTTTAATACATACATTTTTCAACAATGTTTAATTTTAGTAAAATAAAATTTCTAATGTAGATTATAGGGTATTTATGTTGTTAAAACAATCAATAAGAAGTGTAGAAAATTAAAATCAAATAATTAGTTTAACCCACTTGATTAATCAATTGTTGAGTTTACAACATTGTTGCCCCTATGTCAAACAATAAACCATTATAAAGTAGTTTCAAATACTTGATCATACAAATTGATCAACACGATATTGAAATATATAATTTATTTGTTTTTTTAATAATTAATCTAAAAAAAATACTCAAAAATTTTACTAACCAAGATCACCAAATGTGATCTATTAAGAAAAAATTGACATCCTTTTACACAAAAATAGTGTCATAAAACAGTCTTACATATGTGATCACATAGAATGATAGACAAATAATTATAAGATAAAATTTAAAGGGTTTCTTCACAATAGATATTTTATGACATATCCAAAATCCAAAAATCAGATCAACCCACTACACCAATTAAAATTTATAATTAAAACATTACTATCCTCTACCTTAAAACTAAAAACAAATTGACAAACAAATTTGGGAGTAGAACCAGGTAATAATTTCATGAAATCATGTTAATTCAAGAGAGTTGAAATGTGTTTCTTTCATCTTCTTCCTCTTGTTAAACTTGCAACACACAAAAAATGAGGGCTAAGACATCCAATTAATTCACTAGAGTGTGAAAACATAAAAGACTGAATAAAATGTACATGGAGAGAAATCTGGAAAAATTGCATGGGTAGATATGAAGAGCTCTAAAAGACCATCCCAACGCCACTAGAGTCATGAAATATGAAGAAATTGATCAAAATTTATGAGCTTAGGACTGAAAATAGCACCTTTGACTTCATCAGGCTATAGAATGCACCAATGGAAAAAAATGGTGATGAGAACCACATCACTGAAAAGTTGCATGACATGATGCTAACATTAGCAGCATATTCAAGGAATATTCCCTTGTTCACCTAGAAAAAAATAATTCAGCCCCTATAAAATCCCAGCATTGGAATATAAGAAAAACATGACAAGATATTCTAAAAGAATTCCATTCACCAAAAATGGATGTCGGGCCGGAAAACAAATGCAGTAGCTAGAAAAGTGAAAAATGATCTGATTTTTTTCAGTATCGAAAACTTGAAAAAGGTCATCGTTGTAAGTTTCATGGCTAGAAAGGTTGCCGCTAGGGAGAATGGAAGCCATCAGGCGGCAATCAAAGCACACCACAGGTAGCAATAAAGGCCACCATGCAGGTGTGAATGACCTACCGCCGATGGTCTAATGTGGGCCTGCAAGGCCTAACAAGCAAGTACCTTGTGGGTACCACTTTGAAAAATCCACCCCTTACCAAAAATAAATCCATCCATGCAAAAAAAAACCTGCATTAATTGTTTTGAATTTTTAAAATTTCTATATTAAAGATTTTTTTTTAAAATGCCATTTTTTTATTTTTTTATTTTTTTGAAACTTGTACACAATCTGTACAAGGGTCATACAACCCATGTACAAAAAAAATTGTCTCAAAAGCTCTCGATGACGAAATAGGTCGAATTTATAGTCAAAATTCATGGAATCGGCCTCTTGAATGCAACCATGAGGTTTTTTTCAACTCAAAATGCTTTGAAATCGCAGCTACCATCTAGATCTGGAAAAAAAAAAAAGCAACTACTTCAAACCCTTGCAAATCTAACCTTGGGAGTCCAAATCAAGTCAAACAAAGAGGCAAATCTAACTTTCTTGACAACTCTGAATCTAATGGAAGACTCTATTTTGGTTCCAAATTCACCAAAAAAATTTCCACCTCCAAGATTTGCAAAAAAAGCAAAGGGGATTCTAGATCTGAAGCCTATAACACTTGTTTGAAGAAAAAAACCTCTTAAATTGAGAAGGGGTTTGCCGAATCCACACTCTGATACCATGTAAGAATTGTGAAAAAAGCAAGCCACAAGATCAAACAATGAACAAAGAAACCTTCCACATAAGAAATTTGCAAATAATATATGCAATATTCCTCAACAAGAAAAAGCTATAACAATGAACCTCAAGAATCTTCAAGGAAAACAAGAGTCCTCAAAGGTTGAGAGTTCTATCAAAGGCTTGAAATCTCGAGAGAGATAATATAATGAGGGTTGAGTGTTGTATAGGAGCAACCCTAAATAAGAAAGGGATTAGATCATGACAAGTGTCAACATCTCATGCAATGAGACAGAATGATCTAATAAAAGCTCTCTAGTTAATATAGTAAATCACTCCTAAGTTTAGCTTAATTGCATGAGAATAAATTAGAGTAATAATCAATTAAAGATTAATTAATTATTAGCTAATGCATGATTACTCTAACAAACATGTGGTATCCAAATCTCTAATAAAAATACAATGCTCAAATCCCAAAATGGGTTCATAGATTAAAAAGAGCATATTCCTTACACTTTTCATAAGCTCATTATAACCCTCAACAACTTGGGTGTTCAACTTTGGCTCTATTATATATATTCAAATATTTAATATGGCATGTCATAATATGAATCATAAGTTGGTCAAGAAGTGTAATTCCATCTTATAGCTCTTTTGTGTGTCAAATGTTCTTACATTTCTAATGTGGGAGGCCCAACTTTTGGAGACCATAACTTTTGATATGAGAAGTTGATTAAGCCCAATTTTTTCAACTAAATATCTCGAAGAGATCCATGTCACCTAAACCCACTTTCTCTAGTTAAGGCCCATTTCAATGTTTTTTGGGGGCCAAAGTCAACCTCTAAAGCCTTGAAGTTTGTATTTTACTATTCTATAGCCCATAAATTATATTTTTCCTTTTCAACATTAGGATGCAAGGTTGAGACACCTTTCCTCACATAAATTGAGATTGGAATAGTGTCCTACATCTGTGGAGGATATGGAGATCATGTGTAATGTTTCATATGCAAGTGTTGTATGTGGCCTTATATATGTGACTATCTACAAAAGGAAAATCATTACCCAAGCAATGGGAGTTCTAAGTAGGTTCACATCAAAGCCTAATAGAGAATAGTAGACTCAACTTTTAAAAAAATTAGGTACTTGAAAGGAACTTTAAATTAGTGCTTATATTTTCATGGTATGAAGTTGAAAGCTTTTGTATATATAAGCTTTGCTGATTTTGATTGAGTTGGGGATCTAGGTAACTAGATTTCAACTAGTGGTTATTTGATCACTATGTTTGGAGGAGCCATGAGGTTGATGAGTAAGTAGTAGTAAACATGTGTGTTATTCACTACTAAAGAATAGTATATTTTTGCAACACATGCTTGCAAAGAGATGGTGTGGTAACAAATACTTTGCAATAGTATTGATTTTAAGAGTCGTGTAGTGTTGAATTGTGACAATCAAAGTGCATTTTGTTTGGCTAGAAATCCTATTTACAATGCTAGGACTAAAAATGTGAATGTGTAAAATTGTTTTTCATATAGATGATAGAGTTAAGGATTAAATGGAAGAAATCAATATTTGGGTAAATATTTTGATTATATGACAAAACATATAAGTATTATTTAGTTTTTGTATTGCAAGTATGTAATGGGATTATGCATTTTCCATGTATGAGTTATCTTCTCAATTTATACAAAAAAAAAAACTCATACAATAAATATCAAGTGGGATAATGTTAGAACATTGGTGTGTTATTTGCTTGTAGAGTGTTCGTAGATGAAGAGAAGATTTTGGGTTGTTCAAGATCTTGTTAGTAATGCTTGATCACAAACTAGTAAGACAATGATAAAAGCCTATGTGGTAGTTATGGTGAGTTTAGATTTTGTGACATGGAATGGAGGTTTGTTATAACCTAATGTTGCTATGGTAGCAATCACAAGACATCTGATAAACCACATATTAGTGTTAGTAGGTGTTGGAGTGTGTATGACAATGCAAGTACACATGTAGCTTTATCGGAAAAAATATGGCAATTTTTGGGGACATGTAGATGTTCTAAAGGATACTCAAAGGTACTACAAGTGGTTGGATACAATCAAATGTTCCTCTATTACCATAAACCATAGTTCAATTTTGATTGTAGTGTAGAAAGACATGTACATGGTTTAGGTACAATCATATACAACGGTTATCCATGAGGATAAGTTATGGTTGTTACTATGTGTAATATGCTAACATTGTTGTATGGCAATATTACAATTGTGTGAATATTGGTATTCCATTGATAGTTAGAGTTGTTGGGATCATTACAATTCTAGGAGAATAACAATGGCTATATCTAATTGTTGGTACAAATGGGAGAGGTTAATAAAGGATTTCCTAATGATATTGTGATGCTATAAAGTGTGATTGTAGAGGTTGTGCATTGTTATTTGTAGATTGAAACTCTATAAAAAAGGCTAATTGTACTTGGAAACATTTTTTATTAATATACTTATAAGCATCCTTTTGTTGGGTTTATTTTGATAAGGATTTCATACAAAATTATTATACATCTTAGAGGATGTAGTGTGCATGTTGTTTTGTGTTCTTTCATTAATATTTTTAAATGAATTATTACAACAAACATAGCTATATTCAATCACACAATTGCAAAGTTTTATAATATCTCAAATTATTGGTTTTTTGCAATGGTGATTACTTTCCCAACATATATTATATATTTTTAGTGTCTTATTTGTGGTGAAAAAGAATATAAGAAATATTTTTTTAACTATTATTTTGCCAAATGTGTCTAGGACTACTTTCTTCCTCTCTATGATAGTTCAGATGGGACAAAGTCTATTCCTTAGCGGGATGTGTTATATGTTTATATTGGTTATCCTAGAGCCAAAAGCCTTGCTTCCTTGATAAATTATGGCTTATTCTTTCAATTAATTTTTTATTGTTTGTGTGGATTAAAAGAAACAAACACATATTTTAGAATTGCTCAAGAGACCTTATTAGCTGAAGAAACTAGAAAATATCTCATCTAAATTCATGAAGTAGCCTCTATTCTCTCCTAAAAATTAGTATTTAAAGTGGATTTAGATTTAAATTTAAGAATTAATAGATTATTTTAAATAAAATATAGAATATATATTTGCTTATTTCTTAGATTTTTTTTTAATTTAATTGTTAATATTTTCTAATATTTAAAATATATTATGTTTTGAGTATGATGTAAATTCAACTCCAAGTATTTTATAATTATTTAACCAACTTGAAAGTATTCCTAATTGTTATTGAATTAACTTCACAATATTTTAACCAACTCTAAAATATTTCATGTTATTGTAAAATCAACTCAAGTATTTTAGAACTCTTTCAACCAACTCTAAAGTGTTTCAACTTCATTTCAGTTAGATTTGAAGTGTTCCAACTTCTTTCCAACTAGCTCTGTAGTGTTTCAACTTTATTCCAGCCAGCTCCACAATGTTTCAACTTCATGATTTAGTCCAATGCATGGATTTAGCATTCTCTCAACTCTTTCTCCTAAAAGGCTAAAGATAAATTGTTTAAACTAGCAAAAGAATAAAAAAGATATCCAATATTCTCTTCTAAAAGGTTGTGGATAAGTTGTCATTTTGTTGTAAGAAAATATAAGATGTTCCTTTAGCAGGGTAGTGAAGAAAATAAAGTTTTTTTTCTTCTTTTAGCACGGGAGTAGAAGAGATAAGTCTAGAGAATAATAGAAGTTGATCTTGTAGCATAGGACTAGGAGAGATAAGTGTAGAGAATAAAAAAAGTTGTTCACTTATTATAAGAGCAAGAAAGGCAATTGTAGATCTATTTTAGTGGGATGATTTCCACTAATTTAATGAGTTGGTTGAAGATTTTTAATGTGTATATAAACCTCCCAAATCTAAAGAAAAGGGGGGAGTACTTTTTAGCAAGTTTTAAAATAAAATAGCTACAACATTTTTACAAGAAATTATAATATTTTATTGAAGTAAAAAGATTATGGAACATTGAGCACAAAGTTGGGTGATTAATCTTGATCCAATGATCCAATTCCAAGAGAGAAGCAAGCTACTCATTCCAAGGAAAAGGATATCATTTGGTATTTATTTATTTATTTTTATTCTCTCAGTGAGATTTTATTTTTGAGCACTTTTATTTATTTAATGTGTGTCAAATTAGTTTTATAATGCAACAACTACTTATTGTCATTTCTATAATTTTAATTCATGCAAGTATGTTTCACTTTTGTAATTTTGGTAATGTAATTTTATTTCTACAATTTTAAATTCATGCAAGTGTGATTTATTTTCCAATAAATACTTGTCAAAAAATATTGATTTTTATCATAGACAACCTTTGAACACCATCCGAAATTGATATAAAGTAAATGAAGAGGATTACAGCCCTTATTACTAGATTTTTTTTAAAAGTCACTATTGTCATCATTTCCGTGTAGGTTAGCTTGTAGTTGGACAAATTTGAAGAAGAAATCAAGTTTGTTGAAAGACTTACAAAAGACAAAAGGTAAAGATGTTGGGGGAGTGATTATTCTAGGTCTTTTACTCCAATGCCTAAATCTAAGTTAGGAAATTATAATGGCAACCCCATTTTGAGAGGGAAAGCTAAGGAAATGGATGCATTATATTGTGATTAGTTTAGAGAAGAAAATCAAAACTATCATCAATGCTAAAGAAAAAGAAGCTATTTTTAAATACAAGGATGATAAGACTTTCTAGTATTGTGTTTTTATATTGGATACTCTCATGGATTGATTATGTTTTAAGGACTTTAAATTATCTTAATGTTTATTTTCATATATTGATTGAGTGCTTTAAGTAAGTTGAATTATTTGTATTCGCTATCCCTTTTGAATTGCATTTTTTATTACCTACTCTTTTTGAGCATTTTGAGATTTTAGATCTTTTGTGAGGAAATTGGTTAATCCTTGTGAGTTGAGTTTTTTCTTGCTTGGTATCTAAGTTGTTTATTGGAAGATACATTTTCTTATGCTTTGCACTCCAATTGTTCTTTAGAAATATAAAAAACATAAAAATACATTGTAGTTATATATTTGTAAGGTGTGGACCCGCAAATGTTTGCATAATGGGTTGAATAATTAAATTAAATTTATTTCCTTATGTGTATTGTCTATCATTGGAACTTTAAATATGTGTCACAAAACTTCTCAATAGTGTACCAAAATTTGTTGTAACAATGTTACATATATAAATGTCATTATAAGTTGTATTTGGAATTGTAATGTGTCATTATAATATTTGTCAATAAATTTTATATATATATATATATATATATATATATATATATGTGTGTGTGTGTGTGTGTGTGTGTGTGTGTGTGTGTGTGTGTGTGAAATATGTTAATGTTGTCATATTATTGAAGAATTTGTAATGATGCATAGATCTATATTATAAAAAGACAATAGTTATTACAATGCAAGCAAGTATATTAGTGTGTAAGAAATAGTTGTTAAATAATATAAAATTCTACATTGATTTGGACTTTTTATGTTAGAATGAAAGATCAAGAGATTTGCAAAAACAAGATTCTCAAACAAAAAATATTAAAAATTAATATAATGTATTTTATAGGTTTAATAAGTTTGAGGTTTTATAACTCTCCAACATATGATTACAATGTGACAATGATGTTTTTGAGCCAAATATTTTTAATAAATAAAATTAGCTTAATTTGATTGTAGTGTCCCAAAAATATTAATAGATCATTTAAATATTATTCAAACATGATACTATATCATGTGATTGGTTAATTAAATAAATGATTGTTGGCTATGGAGGTAATATTGAGAAAGCTTTCTTATTTTTAGTATTGTTTAATTAATGACCATTTAGTTGTAATCTATTATATTTTGTTCAGACAATTCTATGGAATGATCTATCTACGTTTTTCCATCATGTGTGTTAGGATCGCATGAAGGGTGAAAGAAGGTATCATGGGAGAAAGCAACTTTAGGTATTTGTAGCAAAAGGAGTAGATAAAGAGGGCCTAGATAATTACGATAAATACTAGATTGCTTTGGGAATAGTGAATACTTCATATAACTAGTTGCAAGGTTATGAGATTTTTTATGCTTGATTTGATTTACCATTGGTTAGATCTAAATGTGATTATCGATAAGTGTTTGACTCAAATATTCTAGTGTGACAATGTCATGGAATCGTGCAAAGATGTCAAGTTGATATTCAACAAAGAAATTATTGTAGCATGTTGTTTATAACATTGAGTCCCCTTGCATGACACTAAGACATAGAAACCATTATAGCATATATGCAAGTCCCACTTATAAATGAGGGAATCATTAATCAATTTATAGCATATACGCAAGACCCACTTATGAATGAGGGAATCATTAATCAATGTATGATGTGATTACTTTGAAAAGTGGAATAATTTTAGTATTTATCTTATGTTGGATCCACAAAGAAAATTATATAGGCAAGAATCTGTAATTGGAAGAAATTTTCTCACTTAATTATAGCAAGCAATTAGCAATAAGAGTTTTAATTAGGTTAGCTTGAAACCGAATGGAGAATTTTGTAGAAGGGAAAGTAAAACAAGTGTTAATGGTAAACTTCTTAAATTATAAAGATTAATGATTTCATTTTGGAGTCACTTCTTATCTTTCTTTTATTGTGATTTGTTCAAGTTGATAGCTTTCTACAACTTCCTTTACATATTTATAATGGTGTCAATCATAAATCCCCTTGGTGTCAATTATAAATCCCACTTCTTAATCTATGATGGTGTGTGGTGAGTTAGGCTCTCTATTTAAAGGTAAGTAGTTCATATAATGTATTTTTGTCCATTTTCATCTTCTCGATTAGTCTAGACAATTATCATTTACTCCACTATTAAGATGAGGAAAGTTCAATTTGAACTAGCCATCTATTATTAAATGAAAATATGATAATCGAATATGCCTTTAAGGATGATTTAAATTTAGTACTTCAAATGAAATTTAGTACATCAAATGACATTTGAGTTTTATGTGCTAAACATATTATTGTATCCTCATTTTGATTAAATGGTATTATGATATATGTACTTTCTTAATAAGTGTGATTGTTGGTAACTCCTTATTATAGATCTTAATGACATTGAAAAAAAATGTGTTAAACCTAGTAGTACTTATATATTTAGATAAGAATGATGTTTGGTTCACCATATGAAAATATACATGTACTTTCTTATATTTGTTATGATTGAGATTAAATGATAGTTTGATATCAAACTCATCTATTGCAATCAACTTTGAAAACATATATTTTGGTTACTATTAGTTAGAAGCATTCTTGATAACAAGTGTATTGCTTAATCAAACTAAAATATGACCATTGGTGGGTCTATTGAACTACAAGATAGTCACATGAGGTGTCTTTTACTTATAAGCATGATTGAACTATATGTTACCTAAGGAGTGTTTATGGTTTACAAAGGTCTTGTTATGTAATCATCATGTGAGATGTATTTTGCTTCTTATGAGTATGGTTGAACTTATTACCAAGAGATTGCTATAAACTAACAAGATCTTGTTATGTACTTGAAGAATTTGTTGGCCAACCATAATTAGAATCATGCATTGATCTACCTCAAATGGAAATTTTCCCAAACTATAACTTATACCTATGTGGCATCTAATATCTCTACAAAACTAAAGTTCATAATACAAAGAAGTTTTATCATTGGCACTAAACAACAATCTAGTTCGCATTTGAGTTTGATGTTTCAAAGATTCCTCATTAGTAACATTGTGGTATGACAACTAATCTAATTGGTAGTTATACCAAATATGTACTACAATATTTTAATGTTGGTCAAGCACTATAAAAGATTTGAGTTGTAACTATTATGATAACTTATTAGTATTTGAAGAGATCTTGTAGAATAAGACAACCACTATATGTTCCTATTGTATTGTGTTGAATATGCCTTCAACATTTAGCTATATATATTGACTAAAACCATAATTTATCATAATATGTTATATGTTATGCAAATTTATTTTGATGGAGAACATTAACCTAGAATATCACATTTGGTACCAACATATTTCTATTTAACTTGAAGAATGTGATATGTTCTAGTGAACTTGCATGCATGCATTTGTGACGGTGGTTGTTACTCATAAATTAATATTTCAAAGCTATAGTGTTCTTAACCAAAACAAATCCATAGTATACTTGTTACAAGATCTTATAACAAAGTTTTCCAATGATAAGTTGGATTGGGAGTTTGAAGTTGTTATGAGGTCATTATGACATCTTTTCATTTGAATATGTTATTGCCTTTTCAAGATGTCATGTTATTGTACAACTTAAGTGAATCGAGTACAATTTGCTTAGTTTGTAATGTATACATCTTTAGCCACACACATCTTATTGCTCAAAATTAATCATGTTAACTCGATTAGCTTATATGTGCTATACTTATTTTGGGGTGTGCTTGTAAAATCAATCCCTAAAGGGCTTGCAATGAATGAGACAACACTTGACTATTAAAGCAAAATTGGTCTCTTCTAACTAAACAAGTTATATTCTATAAAAAAATATTTATGTTTTGAAAGCCCAATAGCATTAAATGTTTAAACCTAGCTTATGAAGCATATGAAGTCTTTGGACTAGTTGATTCTTACTTGGTATGTTGCTTAGAATCCATGTCCAACATTCTAACGCATTGATATTCAATTGAAGACACATAATAGTGATGTATATTTTTTAGCTTTAAACATGACTAATACCATTGTATGAACTAAAACACCCATGGTGATTCTATGTAACATGCCTTGTCTTTGGGAGTTGTTTGAAATTCTTTTGAGCAATAAATTAAACCATACGACCTTAAACAAAGTGGTCCTGCACTTTTCCAAACCCTGAATTAGATCTTCATAGCCTTTGTAATGTTAAAACTTCTCAAAGTTAAAAGAATTTTTATTTTTGTCTATTAGAATTATGACACCTTTTCTAAGTGCAAAATGTTTAATCTTTTTCCCAATTGAGGACTACAAAGATTTGGCTCGACTTTGTCATGTTCACAAGCAATAGTTGATACTAGAGCCATTCCATGTTCCAACAAAGCTTACATTATGACTTTGAGGGAGCATGTTTGATTTTATTTATAGGTCAAATATAACGTATTGTATGATTGACATGATTGTTCTTTTGACTAATGCAAAATACTTTGGAAGTTGATTAATGCATACTCTACAACTACTTGATAATGGCAATCCTATGCTTGAGAAAGAAGAATGAATGATCGACCTAACATCCAAATCAAAAATAATTTGGGAACAATTGATATCAATGTGTTATATTAATTGGAAGGCCGGTCTTTTTTGTTTTGTTGCTTACATGTGCATTGTGGTTTCACTAAGATCAAAATCAAACATATTTAAAATTTCGTTCGGACTCAATTAGAAAGCAGAGAGCAATATTTATATTGATAAGTAGGAGGTATTTTTCCACAGCGTGTCAAATTATGATATTGCTATCAGGATTCAACCGTGTAGTTTCGAGTCAAACTCATTGACCCATGTTTCATGAGTAGTGGTTCAACAAGAACCCATCTCTTATGATATCGAATGGTCCACTTAGCACTCATTGCATCTAGGTGATGCTCACAGAGGTGAAGCATTGGTCCGTCCCGGGAGGTCACCCATCCCAGTACTGCTCCAACTCAAGCGCCTTAACGGGGAGTTTTCTCAAGGTTAAGCCCGCTTGAGTTGTTACCATTGCAAAACTTTCAGCAAGTGTTGTGCCTTATGAACCATTCATAATAGAGCCCTTTGCTCATCAATTGATAAGTAGGAGGTATTTTTCCACAGCGTGTCAAATTATGATATTGCTATCAGGATTCAACCGTGTAGTTTAGGTCAAACTCATTGACCCATGTTTAGGCGAGTAGTGGTTCAACAAGAACCATTCCACAGCCACCAGCACTCGTTGCATCTAGGTGATGCTCCGCATGATATCAGGGGTGCTGCTTAACCATCAGGATTTACACCCCATTAAAACCCGCATCAAGTTTTGCACCTCAAAACCATTCATATAGTTTAGCTCATCAATTGATAAGTGGGAGGTATTTTTCCGCAGCGTGTCAAATTATGATATTGCTATCAGGATTCAACCGTGTAGTTTCGAGTCAAACTCATTGACCCATGTTTCATGAGTAGTGGTTCAACAAGAACCCATCTCTCATGATATCAATGGTCCACTTAGCACTCATTGCATCTAGGTGATCCTCCACCGAGGTGAAGCACTAGTCCGGAGGTCACCCATCCCAGTCTTGCTCCACTCAAGTCAGCTTAACCGAGGGAGTTTTCTCCAAGGTTAAGCAGCACAGTTGAATCGATAGCAATATCATAATTTGACACGCTATGTAAAAATACCTCCTACTTATCAATTGATGAGCTAAAAGGGCTCTATTATGAATGGTTCATAAGGCACAACACTTGCTGAAAGTTTTGCAAATGGGGTAACAACTCAAGCGGGCTTAACCTTGGAGAAAACTCACCTAGTTAAGCGCGCTTGAGCTGGAGCAGTACTGGGATGGGTGACCTCCGGGGACGGACCAGTGCTTCACCTCTGTGAGCATCACCTAGATGCAATGAGTGCTAAGTGGACCATTCGATATCATGAGAATGGGTTCTTGTTGAACCACTACTCATGAAACATGGGTCAATGAGTTTGACCGAAACTACTGCGGTTGAATCCTGTAGCAATATCATAATTTGACACGTGAAAAAATACCTCCTACTTATCAATTGATGAGCTAAAGGGGCTCTATTATGAATGGTTCATAAGGCACAACACTTGCTGAAGGTTTTGCAAATGGGGTAACAACTCAAGCCTTAACCTTGGAGAAAACTCCCATGCTTTAGCCGCTTGAGCTAGGATCTTGGGATGGGTGACCTCAGGGACGGACCTCTTCACCTCTGTGAGCATCACCTAGATGCAATGAGTGCTAAGTGGACCATTCGATATCATGAGAGATGGGTTCTTGTTGAACCACTACTCATGAAACATGGGTCAATGAGTGACTTGAAACTACACGGTTGAATCCTGATAGCAATATCATAATATTTATATTGACAATCTTAATAACAAGATCTTAAACATTTAACTTAAGCTTATCTCAAATTTAAAAATATTTTACCATTGGGTAAATCTTATATTAATCTTACTAAGAATATCTTACGCATTTAGCTTGAGTTTTAGTTTTCATTATGTAATCATTGTACTTCTTACTTGAAAGTACGCATTCGCTACCATGGGACTGTCATTGACAATTGTTGATGACTATCATAATACCTCGTGAGGCTATCATGTGTGAAAGGTGACAATTTTAGAATATCAACATTATAATTACTTTATTGAGGGAAATATTGAGCTCATTTCATCATTGAAGGTCAAGGTCATGCTTGATAAGCAATTGCTGTATTTATTCGAAAGAAACCTGTTTCCCATACTTTCACTTGTTTACAAATTGAGGTACAATCAGCCCAGCTAAGCAAAGATTTGAAAATGCTTCGTGAGAATTACTTGGCCGAGCAAAGGGAACCCTCAGTGAATCTTAAGAAACTTGCACATAGTGATAAATGGTGAACAATTACTGGGTACTAATGATTAAGATGTTTTTGGAAGAAAGGAGCCCAAATACCCTGATTATGATGATGATAAGCACTGTAAAATGAAATTGTAGACCACAACTAATTTATGACCATTTAATATTCAAAAGCATGATAATCATCCAAGCTTAATAATTATATTCTAAATGCAATAAGATACTCTGCAACCTATAATTATCTGCACCCTACTGCTCCATTATAACACCTCAAAATAAGCAAAACTACAATACCTTATTAAGTTTATATACGGATTATGCGTATATGGACAGATGTAAGATTAATAAATTTGACGGGCATGGCTAATAGAGACTACGAAAATAATAATATTAAGAAGGCTATCTTATTTTGTTTTGTTGGTAATAGTATTAAATATTTTCCATTTAGAATATCTCATAATTGTACCTAGCTTTACAGCATATAAATTTTAGGACATAATTTGTAATTTACATAATAATATAACAGTACGTAAATTATCAGCTCTCAAAATGGCTTATATTGATCTTAGCACATGCACAGAACTCCCCAAAAGAGAAATGCAAAAGGGCAATCAAAGCATCTGGAATGCACACAAGAAATGCGACAAAACCAAAATGCGAAGTTTGATATGTAAACAGATCCATGGGAGTTTCTAGAATTAAAGTTTTGTTCTCTGTTCCATGGGCCATTTAAGTAGTTAAAAAAGGTACTGAGAAGACAAGCAAACAAAGAAGATTAGAAGGGATAGTTTAGAAAATCATTACACTGCCATAACAGGATTTTGTTAAGGTAATTTCTCTCCTTATGCTGCCCAGGCTTGCCTGTCAATCATTCAATGTATCATCGAACAAATGCACAACCCAATTTCATGAGTAATCCAAAACAAAGGCTGAAGCTCCATGAACTTCATAATGCACCATTGATCAACAAAGGCTGAATCACAAAAACCAACATGTAACCAACATCTTCCATGTACCATTCCATCTTTGCATTGTGGCTTTGTAACAGTGTACGTCTTATCCAGGATTGATGATTCATTATGGCATATTTGCCTTAGCCATTTTCAGACAGCATTTGAGAGTAGGTTTTCTTTAACACTTCAAACAATATGTTAATGCTAATTCTTTCAAGGATTACATTAAAAGACTATAAAATTTAGAATACCCTTTCAACCCATATTCAGCAGAACAGGATTAAGTTTCATATATTGTTTAGCACATGCCAACAAACTCTTGAGCCTTAATTCAAAATATACCCCATAGACTACGTCCATCCAACCAAAATAGGCTCCCACAAGAAAAATTATATCATTCTAATAATTTATGTTTGTTCGTACAGACAAAACTTAAAAGCTAGTAGTGTGCATACATATTGTCAACCAAGCTCCTCAATTTTACATGCTCCTCCTCCAACCCACAAGCATTTCCCCTCGTTTTGATTAAAAAGCAAAGGAAAAAATATGAAATATGAAAACAATAAATGGCCTTTCCAATAGTAGGGGCACTTTTTATTCCCTCCAATATACATATCATACTTCCTTAGCTGAAAGGGAACCCTGTAAATTTACTAGCTCATCAAACGCATGTGTCAGAATCTTGGTGTAGCCCTACTGTTTCATCTCTTCAGCAAACATAATCCTAACCTCTCCTCTCACGTTTTGGAAGTCCCATCCTTGCTTTGGCATATCTTAAAACTTAGTTAAGTTCCACATATTTAGGCTAACAAAAGCAATTTAAAAATATATTTGGGCATTGGCCAATTCGCAAAATGAATAAATTGAGCACTAGAGAAAATAAATTAAATATAAATTTTAAAATCATAACTGCACCTTTAGGATACTCCACTCGCATGCCACCACGATCAGATGAGTATAATGTAGCATTCTGGAGTTGATTTAAAGCTTGTGTTGAACAAGCAGTGTCCTGCACACAAGCAGAATATGTCTCAGCATTATACAGTCAAATTTAAAATCTTCAATGTAAAAAATGGTAGAAAAAGTAAGACCATATCTGATGTATAATCCTCTATACTTGTTTATTAAGTTAGTAGCAAACGGATAAATGATCAATGTAGACTGTGCACATACCCTGATACATTTGGGTCTATTGATCCTGCTTGCTCACTGGCTAACTTCACAAATTACTCAAGATTGGCTTTGTAAAGGATATCATAACAAATCTAATGGTAACAGTCTATTATAACATCATATACCATAAAATTAACTAATAAAATTTAAACATGAAAAATAAGCCTTGGAGGTGGCCCAGAACTGTGTTTGTTAGTGACGAGTGTAATGTGCAGTAAGATTGACTTGAGACATGGACACCTCTTGCCAGCAACATGATCTCAAAGTATCTAACAACTTTTGATTATTATTAAAGGATTAATAATTGAATCATTAATCAGCCTCATTCATGTGATTGGTTTCCCGTGTTATGGATACAATTGCAGTTCATATCTTGTAGCAACTTTAACAGCATACATAGTGATATTATTGAGCTTATCGTTTTACACTTAATACCTCTGTATCCCACACATCTTCGGTTTTAAAATCCTTCTGTGTGGAATATCAGCAAATCTTTACATGATATCAAAGCTGAGCATTCTTACTTCCCCATTCCTCCCTTCACAGGCAGGTGAACTTATACCTGGAAGAATTCTTGCTCCCCCTGTCCAGAAGAGAAGCAGCATTAGGTGTATGGTTTCGGAGCATAAATAATTAATGAGGACCTGCTCTATTGTAAGCAAGCACTTGACATTTTAGTCAGGTTTATTTCATGTGCACAGGGAGAAGATATGATTGTGTAAACTCACTACCTGCCATCATGACATCTCTTGTTTCTACATGGTACAAGTTCCTAAATATTTCTACATGGTATGACCCAACAAACTTCATCTGAATAAGTACCTTGATGTTACGTGTGTCTAACCAACCTGTACCATTAATATACGAATCCACCATCACATTCCTTGAAGAACTTCAGGGGTTGCACCAGATCAATTCCATTGAAATCATCCTCTTAAAGCCTATGTAAGAATCCCATAAGCATAACAATACATTTTTTTTAACTCTGAAGAGCCAGCATCTCTATGAATCTTAATGCACATATACATAGTACAGCATATAGATGCTAACATTGGCTGTCAATCATCTTGATTAGTTCCCAAAAACATATATAAAAACCTTGTCTCCAACCTTCAAAATAAATTTTCAGGGAGTTTCTTTAGAAAGATCCTTTTCTACACAAAATTGGGCATAAGTATTACAGATCCTGTTAACAGTCCCATTAGCCAAGCATATCAACTTCTCAATGGTATTAGCAATGGTAGACAGCCTTGAGGATCCCCAAATTATAGAGGTAAATATGATAGTCTAATCCACATGAGCCCAAAAGAGAGAATCATATTTGGTGTCAACAGCAGGAAACCAATGTCTAATGCATAAAATATGACCCTTCAGATCCCACAAACCACTTTGCAGTTTGCGTTATTAAATCTGTCCTTAACAAAATCAAACTCCAAAATGAAAAGTCCTCTAGCACATGGGTAAATAAAAATTCCTCATTCCAAGACGTGCTTCCATGATCCAAAGATCCATTCATGGAGTTTAGTTAGCTTGGGCAAATGTTTGTGGAATTTGCAAATGAATGTGTGATTAATCAGGAAATCTTTCCATTCTACAAGCCCTGAGTCATAGACATTTCTAGAATACATGCAAGAGATTGCAGGCGGGTAGTTGAGCCCATGCCTGAAATTCTACATCACCAAGATTTTGCCTCACATTCCCACACTCTGTGGGAGAGTTGTGAGCAGGCTATTACAACCTTGAACCTTTGTAACAACCTGGGAGCCCATCTGGCTAGGGCTTGTGAGGGCATCCAAGTAGGATCCATACCCTAAAACCCTAGCACTCAAAGTGAAGACTGCAATGGTGGAAAAACTTTCCTCAACTTTTCCCCCATCATGAGGTGTCCAGTCAATGCCTATGTCAGAGACAGATCAATTTCCATCATTAAAGTAGATTTCTTTGCACAAGCTGTCACCACATCTTCATCCTTCAACAACCCACCAAGGACCCAAAGAAAACATACTTTTATCAACCACACCAGAAGGCTGCACAGGTTGAGAAAATCAATCCATGGAAGTATTTGAGTTTGGGCACAAAACCTTTGGTGAGACATATCCAACAGAGATTTCCCTTCCATTCACAAATTCTTCATCAAGTTCTATGACAGCATTGTTCACCTCTTCAATCTTCTCAAACCATACAAATGCATGTCCTTTCTGGCACCCATATTTCCAGTCCCTTGGCATACAACTAGTAATGATAGTGCCATATCGAGCAAATAATGAGTGGAGAACATCTTTTTCAATGACATAGGAAAAGCCTCCAGATTTTTTAATACGCAAGTATCTCTACTAGAGCTCAAGAGGCATTGCAAGAATTATATCATAAATACAAACATATTTGCAACCTAAAAACAGGAATTAAGTT
This sequence comes from Sequoia sempervirens, assembly GCA_007258455.2. NCBI lineage: Eukaryota > Viridiplantae > Streptophyta > Pinopsida > Cupressales > Cupressaceae > Sequoia > Sequoia sempervirens. The sequence continues at coordinate 18,715 of VDFB02332668.1, forward strand.
CAAAATACCACAGCATCATATGATAAACAAAACCACCATTGATTTAAAAATACTACTTCAATGTTAATTTGTCAAACGCGAATGTCATTATAGATGTTCATTGTTCAATATTAGCATTGAGGTTCACAGTTTTTTGTTTCTCAAAATGAGAAAATGAGTTTGTTTAGTGTTTCAAATGGTTTAGATAACACTTTTCAGTTAGGGCTTGCAATTTTTTGCTTTTCAGCCAAACATAAAGACAAAAAATAAAACTTTAAAAAGTGGGTTCCCACAGATTTTCCCCAATTTTGACACAGATCTTCCCAGCTAAATCTAGGCCTGTTTGGCAGGACCCTGGGCAGCCCCTCAAGCAGATTGCACTGCCACCCAGACCGGGTTCATATCAGACCCAGATCAGGGCCTGTGTGCTGACAAATCAGTAACTTATCTACATCATGCCACCTTCTAATGGCAAGGATCATTGCTCGCGTACTATCCATATCAACTCACCATGGAAAAATTACACATTGAGATTAACACATTTGACTCCATTAATTATTTCATAGGAGCAACTCTAAAAAAGGTTAATCTCATACACAACGGAGAGTTTCTTGAAATCATAAAGAAAAGGAGCAGTTTATATAAAGCCTGTCAAACAATTTCAGAAAGAAACAGCTTGATCTTCAAATGTGATATGCCAAATTGCCAATCATCATCATACAATTAAAAGCATGTACTCATTCCAAGGGGGCTGATCTCATCTACAAGGCAATCTCCAAGTTATCTCTCTGCATAACTAGCATATCCTTTGTGTATATAATCACCATATTGCCTTCAGTTGTCCAACCATATGCACAATGAAAGTGTGTGCCCATGTGTGTTTTACAAGAAAATTTGCAATGATGCTCCAAGATATCACAGTAACGAACTAGAAAAGAAACAGAAAAAGAAGTATTGTCTTCTCAAACCATCAGCAACAAATGGTGAAATATAATAGAAATTAGCTTCTTATCTAACTTTCCACATCTTCAAGCCTTTGTGTCTCATTAAATATTTGGCATCTAAAAATGCTTTAGCTCTTGTTAGCATTGTCCTATTAAGTTCAACTTACATATACATTACAACACATGTTCAAGTGACTCAACCACCAAGTGCCTAATTATTATTGGCAGCAATAAGAAATGGAATGATTCTCACTTACTTGGAACAAGTTTGTTGGCTATTTCTTAAAATAGTTTGAATCTCTAGAGAGATTCTAGAAAAAATCTTGTAATCAGTCTTGACTCTTTAAACATTAACCCGCATGCAGCACCACACGCAATAAGATGCAAAGGAGGTGCCCATGGGATGTGTTGGTGTGAAATTATATTCACACATAATCATAAGTTAATTGAGGAGTCTTAATTGGGAATTTATTTTCCTATTATTAGTTTGTCAATTTTGTGACATGTATTGTGAGATTGCTTTTACAGAGTCTATTCTTGGCAAATGTGAATGTATATCTTCTTGTACTCTTCATTTTGTGAATAATGGAATGAATGAATGCACCTATTCTCATTTTGCATCAATTATCTCTTGTAGCAGCTGTCTCTTGTGTAGAAGAACAGTTGCAGAAATTCCTGTCTCCTGTAGAGCTACCTATCAACTCTAATGGGGTGTGCAATCAAACATGGAAGAGAGTTCCATAATCTCTGATGTGAGATGAGAGCCAATCATTCTTGGATTTAGGGAAGGCCCTTGAAAATACCCCAATGTGGGGTTTGCCCATCACCCAACCCACTTCTGTAATGTTGATAGCTACTATTTGGAGCGAGAATAGTCAGTAATTCTAATCAGTTGGTGTGACTCTGCTAATCTAAATCAATCGGTAACTAATCTTCAAACCAGCAACTTATTAACCTTGGTGAAGAATATTCTCAAACATTCCCAAACATTTCTGATTAAAATATATATCCCGTCTTCAATTCAATATCAGTGACAAATCTACCAGATGTCTTTGATCCAATATAAGGGACAAATTGTGCATGCAGTAGATACAGACCATCAAAGATTCTTTCTATGTAATTGAGAATAAGTACAAAACTGATTATCAAAAAATTAGAGAACAACAGTTTTGCCAAACTAATTTCACAGTTAAGACAGCAACAAAGACAAATAAGAATCTGAACCAACAGAAGTTGTAAGAAAATATGGTTTGCAAAGCTCAGCACACAAATGGAAGTGATAACAGTGCAGAAAGGAGTTATAATAAAAATTAGAAAAAAGTCAGGGCTTATCACAGCCTGCCTCCAAACCATTGTTGATTTCATATCAAACAAAACATTTTTAGGTCCAATAGCACCCTCTTCAATGCCAACATAAATGAATATGTTCTCCATTATTTCCAGAGTTTGTATCCCCTCTTTTTTGATCTTGACTCAATGATATCCTCAAACGCATTAATCTTCCTGAAAGCCTTTCCTACCCATTAGTCCATGAAACTATCAACTCTAGGCATTACACAATTTACTGCACACTTTTATGCCTCAAAGCATATACCTGCATTCAAAATCTTTAGTGTAGTCTCTTCAACTTTTCTCATTTATAGCTATTCCTTTTGAGAGAGCATTCTTCGTTTAATGTTTACGTTTGCTGTGTTTCCTCTCTATAAAGCTCTTACAATTCGAAAGCTGAGGATTTGAATTTTCCCAATTTCAAAGTGCACACTTTGGAGGAGTTTGCATTACAGGATAAACATCAGGTCACTCTGCATACCATTTCAACATGTGAAATAGCATGCCCCTCACACAGGATAAACTTTATATAGTGGAAATAAGTTACACAGTTGACACAGCTGAAGCATTTTTATGCTGTCTTCCTCCAAATTTCAGTCTAATAAAACTCAAATGAACCACATTAAACAAAGTTACTAATTGGAAGCAACAGATAAGCTCATAATTTACATGCATAAAAGGGCTAATTTCAAGCACCAAAGATCCTATATACCTGGAAGTCAACAAAGGCAACTGGCAGTCCACCTCTAATTTGCATCTTCAGCTTGAGGAATCCTGCGCATCTGTTTATCAATGAAGGAAATGAAAATTACTTTTTGCATATTAAATTTTTTCAAGTTAATCAAAAAATGCTAAATTGGCATACTAAATAATGAATACCACAAGTTAAATATGTTATTGATTACAGCAGGGCTATATATTTTTGAGCCAAACCTTGAAAGCACTTGAGTCAACTCATCCGAGCATGTTGGCCCAAGATTAGCTATGAAAAGAGTTGGACAAGGTGGATTGCCACCTGTTGCAGAAGTCGATGCTTTTGAATGTGCCTTGAGACAGTCAAAAATATTCATCAAACCGTGAAAACTGATACAAAAAGCTGCTAATAATATTTTTTGTTGTGTTGTAATCACTGTCAATGCATGCGTGATCAATAGCAAGTGTTAAGGAATGGTGCATAAAAGTGCACAGAAGAGATTTAATGATGGGCATGATCTTTGCAATCATTGATGTCATTCCAATGAAGATAAATCTAGCCCTTGCAGAAAAATGTTTCAGGTTGTTAGCTTCTGTTACTAAGTCATGATCTCATGTTTCAGGTGATGCTTGTTCCCAGCCAAACCTTTCTTGTATATAGTGATTAATGTAATTGCCAAAAAACGTCGAACTCCAGATGGCATAAAAACCCACAAAGATATGCTAACTAATATGAAACAATTTTAAACTAAACTTAAATTAAAAATATATCTATTAAGTTCTCACTATTATTTGACATTGAACTTTTATCAGCATTCCAAAAGGAGATGTACCTGGAGGTCTGGGTGGCATCCCTGACTCCCAAGGGCTTGGGGACTTAGACAGGACATCCCCATTTTTCAAGACTCCACAGCCTACTCCATTTTGATTTGATGTATAAATAGAAAGGTAACCTTTTGAGGAAAATAATTCTAAAAACCCTAAAAAGATTAAAGGGGGAGGATTGCCATACCAAATACAGCACATTGTTATTATTTATTCAAGTTTTGGCTACTTTTAATTTGTTTAATTAGTTTAAACAGACATGCAAATTGTCAAAAAATAAAAACAGGCTAATTAAAACATAGATTTCATACCCTCTCCAACTAAATCACACCTAGACAAGACTATATGAGAGTATAAGACTACAAGACCTGTGATAGTCCACACTACAGGGTTTGTAGCACATGGAATGCATCCACTCAGCTAGAATTAATAATGTGTCGTCAGAGATATGAACACACAATAATGTGTCAATTCAGTAACTAACCATTTCACAGTCATAAAACATTCAATCCAAATAGGAATAGTGTACATATGATCAATGATCAAATAAGAATAGGGATCCTCCTCCCCTTTCCTTTCACAGTTGAAGTACAACAGATATATAAATGTAAGATGATTCAGTTAGAAAACAGTTCAACTTCCCATGATGGAATTTGCCCATCGATTCATATTCTGCTATGGCACTTCAACTTTGCCCAGCAGCATGAGAAGTGGTCGCTTGACGAGTGCACATGGCTCCTGTGCAGAGGGATAGTGAACAAGAGTGTTGCATAGAAGAGCTATGAAGAAATATTGAGTGGCAGTTGTGCAGGATAGTGGTGTGTAAGTGTTGTGCAGTCTGTTGCAGCCAGATCATTTGCCCTTTCTCAAGGAGCAATGGCCACAAACACGCCTTATTTCAATTATGGAAACTGAGTGTGAAGCTGCTTAAGAGTGTTACCACACAGCTTGCTCAGCATGTTGTTAAGACCTGACAACTCAAACAAGCTTGTGAACGTCCTCAAGGGTGCAGATCATAGTGGTGTCAATAATTTGGTTCTTCCACACAAATTGCACATTATTGGGATCTCGTGAATTGGACAATGGATTACTACAGGTTCTAGTGGTATCAGAAAATAGGCTTGCGTATCTTGCAATTCCATAAGGCAGGAGATTGAGGACAAAAGCATTCTCTCCTGCTGTGCATGGAATGGCGTAGGGATCATAACACAGTCTTTTGATCTTCCTGTGAGGACCCTTTAAGTGTTTCTTCTTTCTATAGTTGCTGCTAGATGTTGCCAACATTTTGGAAACGATAAGATCAGGTACACAATGAGAATCATGGCACTCTTTGTACTTCTGCATGTTTTACAAAGTACATTGAACCGACTGATGCACTTGTTGAATATGTTGCAAGAATCTCAATGCCTTGTCCATTTCTTTTACCAGCACAGTTGATTGCAAAATCAATGGTGAGCAATGGCTGATGTCAAGGGATGCTGCTGGATAAAATCCAAGGCAAGTCTGAAATGGATTGTTTCTGTGAAGCTGTGCAATGCTCTACCATTCAAGTTCTCATCTCAAGAGTACTGGTGCACATCATTGTACATCTGCAGCAAATGGGCAAGCGTTTTCATGGCCACTTTAGCTTGCTCGTCTGTTTGACTTTGAGAATGGAATGCTGTTGACCAATCCAGCTACGTATCAAATATCTCCCATAGAACACGGTAGAAATGGCTAATAATTTATAAACCTTGGGTTACTGAACAAGCACAATGGATGGGGGGGACTCCAGACTGAACAGACATGACTAAAGAAGACTTTGGCAGTCTCAGATGCCTTGATAACCCTCTTACATGCAATCATGATAGCCATTGTCTGGAATCTATGCACAATGACAACACTGAATTGTTCTGAAGTTTTGTATTATGGAATCTCAATAAGAACCATATTGTGGAATCCCAAAGGCTTAGATGCAACCAATAAAGGATTGTCGACAACAAGTTTCAGGTTTGTTGGCTTGGTGATGTTGCAAGATATACATAATTCAATATGAAACTCCATATTTCTGCACATGCAACACTGGTACATGTTGCAAGATGTACATAATTCAATATGAAACTCCATATTGTTGAGCATTTTGTCATTGATGTCAAGTTGGTTGAGCTGCCTAGTTATGTGCTTGAGCTATTTGGCTGCCTGCTTGAGCTGGTTGGGTGCCTGCTTCAGCTACTTGTATGTCTGGTTGAGCAGCTTGAGCTCCTTGGTTGCCTACTTGTGCTGCCTGGGTGTCTGTTTGAGCTGGGTGAGTGTCTACTTCAGCTGGTTATGTGTCTACTTGTCAGCCTCTTGCTTATTCTATGCCAAGTGGATGCCAAATCATCTAAGTAAAGTCTGATTTAAAAGAAACGTTATTCAATGCTTTAAGGCAGCTAATTTAAAATAAACATCACATCCTCTTCAATTTCTTTTACGGCATCGTATTCACTATGAGACGTGGCTAAATAGTCTCACATCACTTTTAGAAATGGCTTCATTCAAATCAATCCTTGGGCAGCTATTTAGTCGGGGTCGTGCTATTTTGAAATGTCTATGGTCAATAAAAGCTTGAATTCGTTTGTAGAAGACGTATATGTTTTTGTGGGATAATATTGTGAGTGGTGTGAAAAGAGATGATAGTCAGAGAAATGATCGTTTTTACTGATCTGAGGCAGCTTGTATATTGTTCAGAAATGATATGTTTACTTCTGGTGGCTAATTTGATGAAATAAGAAATCGTGGTGGTCTAAGTTTTTTAATCTGGGTGACTCCTCTCACAAAGACGGTTTTGCTGAGTCGTTTTCATATTTTCAGGAATAATTTTTCATGCTCACGCCTATGTGTATGAGAGTTAGTTGTGATTACTTTTTGTGGTGGCTCAGAAAAGACTTATTTTCTCAAATCGTGAAAATGAAAACTGATGACGGCTTCTTCTGTGGTATGCATCAAAGACTAAGAGACATGGTCTGTTTTTAAAAATATTCATGATCTTTCTAAAAATACTCTGCCTCATCCTTAATTTTCTGGACAGTATTTCTGGTGCGACTGTTTCTATTTGATAGCAGACTCTTTCTGACAAAAATATTTTTGTGCGGCTAATATTATGTAATAGTTTTCTTGGTCAATGGTCTCAGGTGTTTAGTCGGCTGTCATATTGCTTGTCAGTCTCTGCGGGTGCTGGTGCCAGAGTTAGATATGTCAAACTTGAGCAATGATTGAAAAGAATGCAAGGGAGAAGATAGATATAGCTTTGAAATACGAGTGTGTTGGATGAAGAAATCTGTTCTTTCTGAGGACGGTGTCTGAATATATATGTAGTTTGTAAAAAAAGTTCTCAGGTTATTCATTTTCTTTTGACAGAGGTCTGAGCTTGTTTTGAATACAATGGTTGTGTGTGACTGAGGAGTTATGTGTTATTTGAAGACAACTTGCATTAAAAAATATTCAAGTCAAGAATCATTTTATGGGAAGCTGGTCAATCATGTTTTCACATTCTGATCTGAATTTTAGCAGTGTCTTAGAAAATCATCTGGGGTGGTAGTAAGAAGTAGTGTGTGAGATATCTGTTGTGACGTTCCTTTGCTGAACAGTTAAAAAGGAAATGGTTTAAGTTTTCTTATTGCACAGAATTGAATGACGAGTTGCAGCTTGGTATTCTTGTTGAGCAGATCAGGGATTGGTGAATGTTCTTTCTGAGTTCAGTGTGTGAAGATTTCTGAGCATATTGGAGTTGAGATAAGTGATGCATATTTGTGTTGTGAATCAGAAATTGATTTGGACAGCATGTATGTGAATGTGAGCCTCACAGTTCATGTGAAGGCAGTGTTTGAAATCAGTGTTTTGCAGATTTTTTTTCAAAGTCTAGGGTTGGTGCTTCAGTCACTGGAATTGGTGCTTCGAAGGAGAGTGCTCTCGGTGGATTGGTGCTCACCTATGTAATCTGAGTTGGTTCCCTTGGTGATAATAAAAGCAATATTTTGCTGTGGTATTTTACCCGAAAGGGTTTTCCACGTAATCATGGTGTTTATGTTGCTCAAATGTGTTGATACTGATTTCTGATTTACATGATTAATCTAGTTTGAAGTTTTTAGAAGTTCTGAAATACTGATTCACCCCCCCTGATGCCCAACCCCCTCGCCCATAGTATTGTGAGCTCTTCACATATCTTTGCACATGCATCACTGGTACATGTTGCAAGATGTACATATTTCAATACGAAACTCCATATCTCTGCACATGCATCACTGGTACAAGTGTTTTTCGAGGGGCAACAAGTGGTTTTTTAATGCCAAGATGTCTACCCATCTCGGAGTAGTTCACCTTCCAAATGATTTGATGGCACATGGAACACAAAAATTCCCAAGCTCATATATCTCATTTGGACAGACAAAGCTCCAAGACCTACACACCTTGCCCAAGAAGATTATAAATCTGTGCCAAACCCGAGTCTATTGAGTAGAGAGAATCCCAATCGATGAAGTTATGTCCTTGAGTACTCATTTGGGTGAAGGAGAGTAACTGTTAGAGTAAAAAAATGAAATGAAAATGCCCTTTAACTGGCTGCGGCAGACTTTTTTCTGAGTGGGTGAGTTTTTCTGTCAGACTCGCCAAGTTTTTGGTCTTGACTCTACGAGCAGTTGTGGTGAGTAAATGCAGGAAAAACCTGGCAGCAAAAAAAACTCGTGAAGTTTTAAAAACAACTATGGTCAAACAGGCTCTTTCTTTGATTGTTAAAGCCAAATTTGCATTATTTAGAAGGAAGTTGTGTGTTTGCCTCTTGGAATGCGGGTATAGATCTTAGGAATCCTAGCATTTTATTAAGGTGAAGACGGTTCTCCTTGAAACCCTGTTAAAGAGGTAATGAAATTTTTCTTGTTCTTGGATGCAATTTTTCCAGACAAGATAACACCAGAAATGACCTTTATTCCAATAGTAAAATCCAGGTAACAGAGATATACATTTTTGCAACTGATACCTAGATGATTGAAACAAAAAAAATATAACTTTAGCATACAAAATCATTTGATGTTGCTTCTGATACATCTCAAGAAGCAGGCATACACTGCAGTTACCTTTGAACAATGAACTTCAAACACAGAATCGCTCCCAACTGCAGGTGAAGTTCATGTTCATACTCAGAACAATGATAGTATCTCCCAGGTAAAGAAGAGGAAAAGATACTTACTTTAGACAAGGCAGGGATGCCGTCTTGAACATTACCAGGAGCCTCCATTATCCCACCACTGAAACATATTGGCAACAAATTCATTAGGCAGTTGAAATATACAAAACTAAGAATCCACCTCAATAATCTATTTTTTCAGTAAATTCCAGAAAGCAGGGAATCTTCAAGTACAACTATTGCAGACCCACATGAGCCAATATCTCAAATGATAGGAAAACTTATGTTGCAGAGTTTTGCATGTTTATTTTACTTCCACTTCTGTGTTCTAAAAAAATGCTGTGCTTTAAGAAAGTGCATGATGACCTCTGTGTGGATGGTAACCCATTCGTGTCGCTGTAATTGGAATTTGCCATTCCAGGCAAGTGCATAGTGCCGCCAACTCCTGTGATTGTGCAAGTGTGCCAAACATGTGCAAAGTGAGCTGTCTAAAGCCATGTGCTCTTCATGTGATAACAACATTGTCATTTTGCTAAAATGCAGAAGAGCTATAAATGTTTAATTTAGTGATCAACTGAAATAAACAGAAGCCATGACAAACTCTTAATGATCTAACATACTTGTACTTCCATAAACATGCATCAATAGCATCTCTATAAGATAACTTCAAATAGAGAATTGCATATCTACTATCCATTGTAAAATTATCATGTCACCTAACTAGAGATGGTTTTAACTTTTATTTGATTATTTCTATATATTACATAATGCATATCAGCATACCAGCATCATGAGAGACTCCAAAAATACTATTTGTTCCTCTAATTCTTTTGTCAAAAGAGCTGGAGCCTCCATCATCTGCTTGAAAAGATAAGAGAAAAGTGATTAGTTATTAAACTTTATTCCTTTCAAAAAACTCTCAATCATATTTTCTGATACACTTAAGTAACACAAGTTACAACTGCCAAATTTTAAGCACAAAGTAAACATTCATGTCATTGGAAAACAATGTGACTGTTATAATTCATTTTAAAAATCTGATGCAAAACATATATACCTGTCCGTGACCGTTTTGTCCGTGAATTAGCTTTCGCAAGCTCAATGTGCAAAATACACCCCGTCTCTGGATCAAAGTCCATACCCTGCATCCACATATGCATTAGTTTCGTAAATATTACAGATTTGCAAAGCATGAAAACAAAAAACCAATCAGCTTATTTCTCATTTAGCAAGCTGATTATAGTTCCTGTCTAGGCCACTCTCTATTATGAAGAACCATCAAGTAAGGAAATAGCAGGCAGCCACATTAGCATGTCAAAAACCCTTAGTCTTGATGAGTTCTGCTCTTAAATAGTTAAATGAAATATGAAGTTTAGCCCAATTATTGTGCCTGTGTATTTGTCCTCTCAGCTGCACTATGTAAATAAAAGGTAGCCATTGCATCCAATATATCTTTGTCAGTTCATTAAAGATGACATAAACTCATTATCTTCGGAAAAAACAATACGAGTTTCCTTCCCAGACATATCACCCATACTAGAACACAATAGAGAAAGGTACATCTGTGTACTTGCAATGGCTGGCAGTTAAATTCTCAATTCAACAACTTCAATGAATTAAAGAACTAGCTATTTAAAATACAAATCAATAACCAGGACACTACAGGGGTGTCAGTTACTTGTGTTACACAAAATTGTTGGGTGTCTAGGCCATTTAAGGTGGATGGGGTAATCTAACTCAATTATAAGACTGGCTCCTTAACAGCAATAAGGCATACCTGCTATGCCCTTTGTGCAACCTCAAATATCTTTGGTTGCATGCTAGAAAAAACTGGATAGAACAGTGATGTTTCTGGGGACAACAGCCAGAAAAATGGGAACAGGAAAAGATGTCATCCTGACAGACACCATACCCATTTCAAGTTTAGTCTTAATCCCAGTTCCAAGAAAAGCATTGCAGTCTCAAATGGTCACTTATTGGCTATCTGTCATGTTTCTCAGTCCAAAACACTCTGTCCACAACAGAGTGTAAAACACAGACCCTTTTGGCCACAGTTTTTAAATCTCATGGACCTTTCCTTGGCTGTGTCCTGAACCATGATCGCAGTGTTTGATCATTGATGTTTTACAATGCCTGAACCATTAAAACTGTGCATAATTTATTTTCATATAAATACATATGTATACATTTCCTATGCTATGACCTCCCCAACTACATTTCTCAACATGCTCTCCTTGCCATCATACTTCCCTCTTCTCTCTTCTAGTAACATACATCTAATGTGGGTTGTTATCACTAGACCCAGTTCTGTTTGTTTCAGTTTTTAATTTCACTTTTAAAATGCATTAAATATAATTCCCTACCTGTATAACTATAAAAACATTTATATCCATTGACTTCTACATTTTCAAAAGAGAAAGTTGATAGCAGGCTTCTTGTAATCACTAGACTTGCAATTCAGATAGAAGACTTGATGCCTGACACTAAACTAATAATAGGTGGAAAGACTAATTTCATGAGTGAAACTTTGCTTCCATCACAAAAGCATAATTTGAACAAATAATTTTGTTCTACAAAACATCTGTGTGACCAGATTCACAATTGAAATAACATCTATTAATTGATAGCACAAACATGAAATTCCAGGGAATTACACATAAGAAAAAGAGATTACCTTGTATGATTTAGCTATGGTCACCTTTATTGGCAGACTCAATAAATCAAATGTTCTTGGGTTCAGCCCATACCCAGGTCATACCCATACAGACTACGTATCAGGTACAGATCCAGGTCCAGATATTTTCTAGGATGCCCAAGGCATAGCCCCAACCTGTGGCCTCACCCCACCTAAGGCCATACACATGGGTTTAAAAAAGGACTCTTTTCAACGATAAAAACAAAATCCAAAAATTAAAAAGTGAAACCTAAAAAACCTAAACTGAATACATAACAACACTTTAGACACAAAAAACAAAAGCAAAACTCCATTGCTATCTATGATTTCTCAGTCACCCAAAACTCATTGCTCAAGGTTGCAAGTTTGATTTGTGAGTAGAATGGCCTCTGGAAATAACTGTGTATTTTATTTGCATCAATGTTTCAGATCACACTTTGTGATCCATCATCAAGATGAAAAAGGAAAAATGGATGGATCACAGATGTAGCTCAATAAAACGAGACCAAGATGCAAAGCATGCCAGGAAACATAGGAGGTACACAAACCAAGAAATCTAAGGTAAAATAATAATGCAATAATACCAATAATGTAATACAATAATAATAATATCATAATAATAAAATAACAATAAACCTAATATAATACTAAACAATAATGCATAAGCAAGCTGATTATTTAAAGCAATGTAATAATATAATGTTATCAGAATAATATAAGAATATGATGCAAAATTATAATAAAATAATAACGATATACAAAATAAACAGAATTATAATATTTAATATTATAATAATGATAAAAGCATACATAATTTAGCAATGTATTACAGTGTGATAGACAAAATAAAATAAGATGTGAAAAGAAGGTTAAGATGACAGGCAGGAAGGTGGAAGCGTACAGGGGCAGATGAGGGTTGGATTCACAAAGGGTAAAAAGAGTGGAGCGTACCAATGAAATCTTGGTGATGGGAGAGAGAAAAGAGGTTTACAAGGGTTTAAGTAGAAAGTTAGAAAGGGGTGTGGAGGCTGTGTCATAAAGAGTTTAAATTGGTTTCCAAGAGTGTAATGTCCCCATTTTTATGCCATAGTGTTCTGTGAGTTTTGGCCTTTTTCCGAAGTTCCTTGTAAGCTCAAGGTGAGTTGGGGGAACTCCAAAGTTCTTGGAGGACGCAGTTTCAGTGATACATGGTTTCTAATTATGGCAATGAGCTCAATGGGCTGTATTGGTCCAAATGACACTCTCTAAAGTGTTTTCAGATTTTTTGAGTGCTCTCCAAACTTTTTGGAGAGAACGTCTATTTATAGTAAGTCACCAAACTGACTTCCATCATTCACCTAATGCCTCAGCATCATACTGGCAGTCAAAATTGGATACCGATGAGTGCAATACTTTCTGCAACTTTGGGGTGGAATATTTTAATTATTCACTTAAGTTATAATGTTTTATTATTATTTTTAATAACTTAAGTGTAATATCTTTTCAGCAAGGTATTTTAATTCCCCAGATGGATATGCCTAGGAGAAATAAGGGAGTCTTGCACATGAAAAAGGTTTTATTTTATTTTAAAAGCAACAAAAAAGCTATAAAAGGTGTTGGGGGCTCATTGATATTGTTGGAGTAATCAAGATAATCACTTGATAATTAATTAATTATTAAGTCCCTTATTACTTTAGTTCACTTAAGCTAAACTTAAGAGTGTTTTTTTATTATTAGTTTGAATTAAATATAGGACAAGTTGTCTCATTGCATGAGATTAGAACACTTGTCACTATCTAGTCAAATCTTCATCTAGGGTTTGCTTTTGCATGCTTTTATAAAGCTTGCACATCCATTATAATAACTCAATTCGGTTAATACATTGCACATATCAGTGCTCTTTTGGATTCAATCTTTTCTCTCTTGGTTGCATAGCAAATCAGTTGATTGATCTTTCTTTTGTGATAGGATAATCAGTTGCAGGTGATTTCTGGGTGTCGTGGAGTTAAATCATCAGTTTCAACATGGTATCAAAGCTCCAGATTTGTAGCCTCCTGTTCAGATTTTGAGAGATCCTATCTTCAGAAAAATTTCTGGTTTTTTAATCTATTTTCCTAGAAAAATTTAAAAAAAACATTATCATCAATTTTGCTTTTTTACTTTTTTTTATTGCAAAAAAACGTTTTTTATAAAATTTTGCCACCCACTAGCCACCAGCCAAGGTTTTTTGCTTTTTTGGATCTATTTTCGTAAAACGGTCATAACTTGGGCATACAATGTTAAAATCGAGCAAACGAAATATCGTCGAAAAGCTAGTTCCTGTTGATGTTTATGATACAGCTTCAATCGTATTCTTCCAGCCATCTCCTTACTTCAGTTGATAAATTAAATCATAGCCCAGGGGGCTATTTAATTTATAGAGCATCATGAGGCACGATGTTTTATGAAGGTGCGATTTCCTTTCAAGCCCGACATCATGTTTCTTATGAGCGGGACTTGTTAAGAAGAGTTATGACTTCTATATGGCCGACTTCTTGCCTTAATAAGGAATCACGTCTTTTTGGATTGTGGCCGACTTGATTGGTTATGAAGAGTCACGTCTTTCCAGCTTGTATATAATTCCATTGGTTGCTCTTCATTATCCATTCATTCAGCATTCAGTTCGGTTATTCATATAAGTTCGATATTCTCAAGTGCGAGTTTATATTGAGGTGCAGATCAATTCTATATAAGGCTATATAGTATCACTGAGATTTGCAGCATATTGTTTCTGTATTTGCATTAGTTTGAGGTGCTCACTGTTGGCCTTCATATCGGCCTTTGTAAAGGAGATTCTTGTATTTACATATCAATATATAAGTGATATATTGTTGCTGGGTTTTTCTCCCTCAAGAGGAGGGTTTTCCCAGGGTATCTGTTGTGTTACTGTGTCTGATTTTGAATTAATTTTCTGTGCATTCAATCTGATCATATAATTTAACATGGTATCAGAGCGGGTTTGAGAAGATCATGATCAGATTTGTTCTTACAACGATACTCTATTCTCTTCTTGATATTTATTTGTCTATCTCTACCTTAGTCAAGATGGTGAATGGTTTGGAGATTGAGGATAGACTCAAGGGAGCATCCAACTATACATCATGGAGGTTTAGAATCATGCTCACTTTGGAAGAGAATGATTTGGCTAGGTTTGTGGAGACCAAAGTCCCCTAACTAGAAGAGGAAGAAGAGAAGTTGCAATGGAGGAAGAAAGACATCAAGGCGAAGAAGTTGTTGGTTGATTCTGTCAAAAGACCATATTGTTTTGATTGTCTCCAAGTTGAAGACGGCAAGGGAAATGTTCAAAACATTGGAGGAGATGTACGAAATCAACAACACAAGCCGGGCACTTGCACTGAAGCAACAACTACAACATGTGAAGATGGCAAAAGGAGAAACAGTGATTGCCTATTTCATGAGGATTTCAGAATTGAGAGATCAGCTCTCTACAATTGGTCATGTGGTTGATGATAAAGACTTGACGATGCTTGCTCTCAATGGTCTTCCATTATCATGGGACTCCTACATTCAACAAATTAGTGCAAGATCCAAACTTCCTAAGTTTGATCACTTGAGGGCTGATTGCATTC
The DNA here is from genome assembly GCA_007258455.2 of Sequoia sempervirens. Lineage (NCBI taxonomy): Eukaryota > Viridiplantae > Streptophyta > Pinopsida > Cupressales > Cupressaceae > Sequoia > Sequoia sempervirens. The sequence continues at coordinate 33,907 of VDFB02332668.1, forward strand.
AAGAAGAGTCAAGGTTAGTGGCTAGAGGCGTTGGTCAAAGTTCAAACAATGAAGAGATTCATGTTCTTGCCACTCATTCTTCGAAGAAGAAAGGCAAAGGTGGAAAGAAAGGACACTTTAAGAGAAATATAGATAAGGAATCCGATGGTGGCCCCACATCTAAGAAGAAGAGAGACCTTTCCAAGATTCAATGCTTTAGATGTGACAAGTATGGTCACTTTGCTAAAGAGTGTCCCTCTAGGCCTAAGCAGCAAGCTACCATAGCAGATGTTGGTGAAGTTTCTCCACAGAAGGATTCTTGTGAGTACTTATTCTATTCGGCCTTGTCAAGCAGCATACCTACCGACTCCAACACGTGGTTGATTGATAGTGGTGCCTCATACCACATCACCGGATTCTGGGAACATCTATCTAACTTGGTGGAGAGAGATTCTTGTGAACAAGTTATCATTGGAGATGATGCAAGCTACTCTATGAAAGGAGTTGGGAACTCTACACTTCACCTGGATTCCAGCATTACCCTACAGCTGAATGATGTGTTATTTGTTCCAGGCATCAAGAGAAACCTTGTTTCCATTTCAACCTTGGAAGACAAGGGATACCAAGTTGCATTTTCAAAGGGTAAAGTTCTTGTGTGGACAAGAACTCAAGTATCAAGACTACTCGTGTGATCGGAGTTTGTCATGAATGCCTCTACAGGCTATGCACTCGACCACTTCAGGCGTTGGTGCATGATTCTTCAAGCTTGTGCGATCTTTGGCATCGAAGATTGGCTCACCTTCACTTTCAAGCCCTACCTATCATGGAGAAGATGGTCTTAGGCCTTCCAAAGTTCGATCAGGAGCACGAAGGTACTTGCAAGGGCTATGCTTTGGGTAAGAATACTAAAGGTCCATTTCATAGTAGAGAAAGTAGATCCAAAAGTATTCTAGATCTCATTCACTCTGATTTATGTGGTCCAATGTCTATTGCTTCTTCGAGAGGTTTCGTGTATTATATTCTTTTTATTGATGACTACTCTAGAAAGACTTGGATTTACTTCTTGAAATCTAAGGAATCTGAGGAAATATTAGAAAGGTTCAAGGAGTTCAAAGCTCAGGTGGAAAATCTTTCGGGGAAGAAAATCAAAGTTCTGAGATCCGACAATGGAGGAGAATACACTTCCGGCAGCCTTTGAAATTACTGTACAAAATCTAAATTCCAGGTCAGAAGCTAATTGAAATCAGTAGAGATGTCACATTTGAGGAAGATGTTGCATTCAAAAGATCAAAGGGCACTCATATGGAGATTGATAATGAAGAGTCTCCTCAGGATATGGAAGTTGACCATACTCCTGAGATTCAAAGGGAGACTTCAAAAGCAAAAGAAGATATTGATCCTGTTGAACCCTTAGAACCTACTGATGGGCCTTCCGACATTGTAATTGGAAGAAAAAGACCTCTATGGGCCAGGCATACTATGCAAGAGGCTGAAAGTTTTGCAGCTCCTAGAGGCACATTCACAGAGAGTAAAAGACCACATAAGTTCTCCAGTTATGTTGCCTTGATGAGTCAAATTATTGAGTCTGAGCCTTCTAGTGTGGAGGAAGCTTCCAATCATCAGGTTTGGAGAGATGCTATGTCCAAGGAGTACCAATCAATTCTCAAGAATGATGTTTGGGACATTGTTCCTAGACCCGAGGGAAAATCTGTGGTATCTTTGAAATGGCTCTTTAAAATCAAGCATGTTGCAGATGGGAGCATTGAGAAGTACAAGGCAAGACTCGTGGCTTGTGGGTTTTCACAGAAAGAGGGAGTTGATTACGAAGAACATTTGCTCCTATTGCTCGCTATACTTTTGTTAGAACCATCATTGCTATTGCTGCATCTAGAGGATGGAAGATTCACCAGATGGATGTGAAGACAGCCTTTTTGAATAGTGTGATCGAGGAAGAAGTTTATATCGAGCAACCTAAAGGATTCGAGGTACATGGGAAGGAGTCTCATGTTTTACAGGCTAAAGAAGGCCTTGTATGGTCTTAAGCAAGCACCTCGTGCATGGTACGAAAGGATTGATCGTTACTTGTCAAGCTTGGGTTTCCTCAAGAACGATGTTGATTCAAATCTGTACTTCAAGGTAATTAATGGTGAAGCATTGATTTTGGTTCTATATGTTGATGATTTGATTCTTACTGGAGAAGAGCACCTCATTCTCGAATGCAAGGAGTTGGTTTTTGAGTTTGAAATGAAGGACCTTGGGCTCATGCATTACTTTCTTGGCTTAGAAGTTTGGCAGAAGCCAGATGAGATGATTCTAAGTCAAGGGAAGTACACCATTGATATACTTAAGAGATTTGGTATGATGGATTGCAAATCAATGTCTACACCCATGGAGACCAACTTGCATAAGTTGAAAGAGGCTGCAGCTAGTTCAGACTTAGTGGATCCTACAATGTACAGGCAATTGATTGGGTCCTTGATGTATCTAGTTAACACCAGATCAGACATCTATTATGCTATAAGTGCACTTAGTCAATTCATGTGTGAACCGAGACAGATACATCTTGTTGCAGCAAAGCATATCCTTAGATACTTGCGTGGCACAGTTGGATATGGGTTGAGATATTTTGCAGGTGTGGATCTGAAGTTGCATGGCTATACTGATTCTGATTGGGTAGGGTGTGTCACTGATCGGAAAAGAACCTCTGGATGTTGCTTCAGTTTGGGATCTGCTATGATATCCTGGTGCAACAGGAAGCAGTCATCTGTAGCATTGAGCACAGCAGAGGCAAAGTATATTGCAGCTTGTGTGGCAGCCCGGGAAGCAGTGTGGCTTCGGAAGCTCCTTGCAGGATTGTTTGGACAATCAATGGAGCCTACTATCATTCATTGTGATAACCAGAGTTGCGTGAAGCTTTCTGTCAATCCTGTGTTTCATGACAGAACCAAGCATGTTGAGATCAAGTATCACTATATTATAGATATGGTACTGCGGAAGGCTATATAGCTAAGGTATATCAACACTGATGAGCAGACGGCAGACATTCTCACCAAGCCTCTCTCCAGAATCAAGTTTGTGTACTTTCGAGATAAGCTTGGTATGGTGGAGAATCCAGCCTTAACTGAGAAAGAGTCTCAGCATCAGTGAGCCTGTTTCATGAGTTCTTCTCTGTGAGAGAAGTTCGAGGTGAAATCCCTTGTTTAATGAGTTCTTCTCTATGAGAGAAGTTCGAGGTGAAATCCCTTGTTAATGCATTTCTCTTTGAGATTTGAGGTGAAAGCCCTTGTTTCCACCCTCTAAGAGAGTCATGGTAGATGTCATGTGTGTGACTCCATGATAGCATCACGTGAGAGAGTCTGTGATGATCTTTTGTACTTGTGTTTCACCCTCTGGGAGAGCCATGGTGAAAGTCTTGTTGAGGTGACATCACGCAAGTGATGAACACTTGTACATACCATACATGGTTGTAGCCATTATGGTTGATATCATGTTGAGGTGATATTTGATATCATGATGAGGTGATATTCTTCTTTTTCACATATGGTTGTAGCCATAGTGGTAGACATCACGATGAGGTGATTTGTCTTGTGCAGCTGGAAGTATCCTCTCTAGCTGAGAGGGAGTGTTGATGTTTATGATACAGCTCCAGTCGTATTCTTCCAGCCATCTCCTTACTTCAATTGATAAATTAAATCATAGCCCAGGGGGCTATTTAATTTATAGAGCATCATGAGGCACGATATTTTATGAAGGTGCAATTTCCTTTCAAGGCCGACATCATGTTTCTTATGGGCGCAACTTGTTAAGAAGAGTTATGACTTCTATATGGCCGACTTCTTGCCTTAATAAGGAATCATGTCTTTTTGGATTGTGGCCGACTTGATTGGTTATGAAGAGTCACGTCTTTCCAACTTGTATATAATTCCATTGGTTGCTCTTCATTATCCATTCATTCAGCATTCAGTTCGGTTATTCATATAAGTTCGATATTCTCAAGTGCGAGTTTATATTGAGGTGCAGATCGATTCTATAGAAGGCTATGTAGTATCACTAAGATTTGCAGCATATTATTTCTGTATTTGCATTAGTTTGAGGTGCTCATTGTTGGTCTTCATATCGGCCTTTGTAAAGGAGATTCTTGTATTTACATATCAATATATAAGTGATATATTGTTGCTGGGTTTTTCTCCCTCAAGAGGAGGGTTTTCCCAGGGTATCTGCTGTGTTACTGTGTCTGATTTTGAATTAATTTTCTGTGCATTCAATCTGATCATATAATTTAACAGTTCCGAGCTCTTTCCAATGGTGCAAGTCTCATTATCAAATTTTGTTGGTTCCTGTTATTCTCAATCAAAGTCAAATCTTCATTTTGCGCTTCTGAGCTAATAACTTTTTGCCTGTATCTCCGATTTTCGTGATTCAAGCGGTGTTGGAAAGGTATTTCAGAGCTCTTCAAATCTACTCATGCACTTCTTCCAAAATTTGCACTAGGTATATTTAATTTAGTATTTTGTGTTTTCACATTTTGCTAATTACTTGGATGTCTTGGCACCTAGAAAGGATCTGTTTGCGTGAGATGACATCATTTGATCTACTTTATAAGAACTAAGGTTATTAGTCTCTAATTTTTTTAATTTGAGTGAGTATCATGGGTTTTTTTGTTCATCCTTTTGCGATCAACTTGGACAAGGACAATTATGAGTCTTGGCAAAATGACATCCTGACACATCTCAGGTGGCTTGATCTTTTGCCTTATCTGTATGGACTCATACCTACACCAAACACACCAGGGAGTTTATCAGCATGGGGCATCATCAAAGATCATATTGTAGGGGTTATATGTTCTAGTGTGGATCTTGACACTATGTGTGATGTATCAGACATTAAATGTCCCCACACACTTTGGACATGACTTTGGGAGATCCGTGGAGACCCTTATATCTCTCCATACCAAAAGGATCCTATTGCAGATTGTCTCATCCCTCTTGCAGATGCAGATTTCATTCCCTTCGATGACAATACTTTAGAGGAGCTTGAGTATATCACAGGTCTTGCATGTTCCGATGGTTCAGAGACTTGTATTCATCTTCCCACTCTTCAGATCGAGACTTCAAGATCATCTCCTATTGTTCCTGATCAGTTTGACATCACCACATCTTTGGCCCCTATTGATTCAATGCAGCAAGACATCATACATCTTCCAAACATAGCTACTTGGGATTTGTATCTTACAGACATATCATCCTTATTTGTAGAGTCTCATATTGCAGATTTGGAGGATTACTTTGAGGACATTTATCTCTTTGTTGAAAGCCACATCAATGTTGTTGGCCTGCCATCTTCATCACTTTTACAGCTTGTTCTATATCAGTTTTCACAAGATCTTGGATTGACATCATTGCTTTCTAACATGTGGATACGTGAGCAGGTTCCAGAGGCACACATCATTTGGATTTGGATTCCAACATTACCCATCCTTTTGGATTGTCTTCTACAATCACCAATGGATCTATTTCTTCCTAAGGGGAGAAATGTTGTTTGCAAGCAGTGGGTCATAATTTGTCCTCAGGCGTTCATCCTTGACACAGGAGCTCTCTCTTTATGGGGGGGATTCATATCCTCATTTTCTCTCTCCTATCGAGGGGGTACATCTATTGTACTTGCATGACAGAAGCAATCCTTGGGGGGTCACAATGAGTCCTCCTATCCTTCTTTCATAGTTAGTGCAATCATTTGTTTTTCTCTCTTTTGGAGAGGAGTTTTTTCCCATGTGGTTTTCTCCTTTTCTCTAGTTATGAGAGATTTCATTTATTTGTAGATGGGTACCTCAACAAGACTTGTATCCGGGACCCATCCATGCATCTATCATTGCATTCTACATCAGGGTTTTATAGATTCTCCCTAAGTTGATCTTAAGGGGGTGTTGGAGTAATCAGGATAATCACTTGATGTTTAATTATTCATTAATTAATTATTAAGTCCCTTGTTACTTTAGTCCACTTAAGCTAAACTTAGGAGTGCTTTTTTATTATTAGTTTGAATTAAATATAGGACAAGTTGTCTCATTGCATGAGATTAGAACACACTTGTCACTACCTAGTCAAATCCTCATCTAGGGTTTGCTTTTGTATGCTTTTATAAAGCTTGCACATCCATTGTAATAATTCAATTCACAATCATTCAAGTTAATACATTGCACATATTAGTGCTCTTCTGAATTCAATCTTTTCTCTCTTGGTTGCATAGCAAATCAGTTGATTTGATCTTTCTTTTTTGATAGAATAATCAGTTGCAGGTGATTTTTGGGTGTTGTGGAGTTAAATCATCAACTTCAACAGTTATTATGCTCAAGAATGATATTGTTATGTTGCTAGATTGGCTCTAGATTCTCCAAGCCTTTGAGAACAGAAACCCTCATGGATTTTCTAGTTTCATAATTGAAAGAAATTCCCAAGCTAGATTAGTGTGATTCCATACAAGGGTCACCATTGGTGCTGATTGCAACTTTCAGTTTTGGCTTTATCGTTTGAAGTGCTTTGATGGTGTTTTGGTTTGCATTTTGAGTAGATTGATTGTAGTTTGGAAGAGTTGTTTCAGAGTTCTTCTGTGGGGTAATTGGAAAAACTTAAGGCTGGCCATACATCTTCTTCCTGCAGGCCGTACCATTCCTTCGTAATGCTGGTCCAGTGATTTTCAGAGTTTGTGACAGACCTGTAGCTGCTATTTAAACAAACATTATTAGTTCATCATAATCCATTCCAGGGAAGTGATAAATTGATTAGAGTGAGCTGGAAACATTGTTGTATGTTAACATTGGTCATTAAGTGCATTTGGGGGTGAATCATTGAAGATTTTTAAGTCTTCATCTACCTTTTCAGACTACTGCAGTGAAGTTTCAGACCTATTCCAGTCACTTATTTGCCATTTAATTGAGGTATACTTTCTATTTCAATGATGGGTGGTTAGTTTCCTGAGTGGTGTTTGGGGATGTTCTAGTTAGTTTCATTTCATATTACTGTCATGCATTTGAATGATTTCAAAGAGCTAACATTCTAACACTGAGTGGTAGTACCACTAGTGATCTGCTCATTTTATTTTGTGATACTCATCCCATTGAATAAGTGGCTCTTGTACTCACTCCACTGAACAAGTGGCTTTGGCACTCACTCACCACTGCAAAGTGGAAGAGTTGTTTTTATTTGTTGTACTAATTCACCACTAAAAAAGTGGAAGAGTTATTCATTTCTTGTACTCACCACTGAAAAGTGGAAGAGTTAGTTTTTGTTAGTTTTAAGATCAGATATAAAAGCAGAAATTTAATTCAAATTTAGACACATAAACACAGCATATACCCTGGGAAAACCCTCCACTTGAGGGAGAAAAACCCAGCAACAAATATCTCTTATATATATATATAAATAATGGCAACAATTCTCTTTACAATGAGGCCAATTACAAGGCCAATATCCAGCACCAACTCTAGATGCAATAACAGATTATAATTTGCACTTCCTTGATATCGAAATCTGCACTTAGAGAACCTTCGACCTGCTCTTGATGAAATTCGCACTTGAAGGAATGAATGAATCAAACTTGCTTGATGGTAAATGGATGTAAATGAACTTGTATAAATACAATGTGTGGGAGAGGTCGCACCCCTTCAAGAACAAGGTCGGCCACAATATGAAAAATATAATTACAATAAATGATGCGAATTACAAGGAAGGTCGGCCCAATTAGAAAATAATATTGTTGCCAAGTGAAGCGCCTCTTCACTTTGATTAACTCAATAAATGAATAGCCGTTAGGCTATATGAATTTATTGCTCACAATAAGGCGGAAGTATGTAGCCCGTAGCTACAACATCAACAGTTTTCATTTCCTTTATTGTATAAGAAGTGGAAGTACCGAGCTAACCCCACTAAACAAGTGGATCAACTTCAGCTGCTTTAATTGCAAAAGTATTATTGTAATCCTTACACCATATGCTCTCACCTCACCCATGAACTTGGTGATCAGAAAGTGGAAAGGAAAGTTGATTATCAATTTCAATTGTTGAACTAACAAGAATTGAAAAATTAAGGGTGGTTATTATTAAAATATGTTTATTTATTTATTTATTAATGCTCAATATTGTAAATTATTGTAAGATAGTGATAAGATCGTCTCCGATCTTATCTGGAGTTTCTTTTTAGAAACTTTCCGTTTTTTGTAAATCCTGTAAACTATTTATTGAGCGTCTTGCTCATTGTTTAATACATCAATTAATTTAATCAGAGCCAAATTGCTCAATATTGAATTTTTAATTCATAAAAATCTTTTCTAAGGTTTTTTCTGAATATTCAATTAAAAATTTAATAAAATCTTCTTTGAAATTTTTCGAAGATTTTTGTGAGCTTAATTTCGGATTTTTTTTTTTTTTCGAAATCTCTTCGTAGCTCTTTTGAGAAATTCGAATTTTTTTTTTCTTCTGAAAAATTCGTGGATCTGTAGGTGCGTTTTGTTTCCAGTTGGGCGTGATTTGTTCGTGGCTTGGCTGCGCGCTTTTTTTTTTTCTCTGCCTCGCGAGGAACATCTGGGCGCGATTTTTAATCGCGTTTTTTTGTGCTTTCTATTCGTGGATTTCTTCTGCAAGTTTCTTGGCCACGATTTCAGCGTTTCTTGTATTTGTGCCTACTCTGGTCGGATTCGCGTCCTCCTGACGTGTCTTGTTCTCATTTCGAAGAGATTGTTTGAGCTCGTGTTTTGAATCTATATCTTGGTCGCGTTTTTCAGTGACAGCTTCTGGCTCGCATTTTGGCTGATTTGTATGAGCTCGTGATTTCTCAGTTCGTGATTTGCTCTACAAAATCTGAAATCTTTGTTCCCTCTCTGGTGGCTGTGTTGTTTTTTCAGAAGATTTTCTGCAAATTTTGGAGCTTTCATGGCCGCCTAAGGCATACTGCGACTTCGGCCAGGTTTTTGACCATCTATTTCAAGTCAGAAAATTTTTTTGATCGCAGATTCTTGGTGGGTTTTTCGAGAGCTCAACTGGGTTGGTCTCCGAATTTTCTAGGTGCATCGTTTTCCGTGCCTCGAATTTTGTGCCATCTGTACACTATACTTTCTACAGTCTGTACCTGAATCTGCCTTTGTTTTTTTGCATTGGAATTTGTGCCTCGAGTTTTGTGCATCAGCCTCTTCTCCATACCTCGTTTTTCGTGCCTCGAAAAGCGTGAAGATGGCCAGTTTAAGTAATTTAATGCTGGAGGGCAGTCAGAGATTTAATGGCAAAAATTACAACACCTGGAAGCAGCGGATGCTGACAATTTTTGAATACCGCTGCCTTGATCAGATGATCCTCGGCAAAGCTACTCGTCCTGACACAGCGGGTAAGGATCAAGAGAAGTTTGATGAGCAGAATCATGAAGCCGTCATGCTTATTAAGCTTTCGGTTACTGATGATCAGCTCCCTCAGATTCCACTGGGAAAATCAGCTAAGGAGATCTAGGATCACTTGAAGGGTTTGCATGAAACTTCCGACAAAAGCCGTGCGTTTTTCTTGAAGAATATGCTGTTTTCTATCATGATGGATGAGAAGACGACTCTGCAAGCGCACTTGAATAAAATCCAGGAGATCAGAGATCAGTTGGAGGCGATTGGTCGGAAAATGGAGGAGGAAGACATGGTCGTGATCACCCTGAAGAGTCTACCGAAGTCCTATGAACACTTCATAGATACTCTCAACATTACGTCTGCTAATGTTGATCTCAAGTTTCCAAATTTGTGCACTATCCTGTTGCAGCAGGATCGCTGGAGACAACAGTTCGGTAGCAGTGAATCATCATCCTCCACTGAGCAGGCTTTTGCAGCTAAAACCCATCCGAAGCATCAAGGAAAAGGTCAGCCTTCACAGCAGAAAGGCTCCAGTCAGACCAGTCCGAAGAAGAAAAATATACAATGCAACTACTGTCATAAATTTGGCCACATCAAGAAGGATTGCCGTGCTCGTTTGGCTTCTGAACAAAAGAAGCAGGGAGGGTTTCAGCAGAAAGCGAATGTCGTCAAGCACTCTGAGCAGAAGGAATCTGCCTTTTATGCACTGATGGCAAAAAGGCCCACAGACCATGTAAAATCCTCTGCTTGGTACATAGATTCTGGTGCCTTGCGTCATTTCTCACATAGGCGTGACTGGTTCACAAACTTTTCCCCTTGCACTGACTCAGTGATTTTTGGAGGAGGTGAGGAATACACAGTTGTCGGCACAGGCACTGTTCAGGTTCAATCTGGCGGGAGGGATCTCATATTCCTCAACGTGTATTATGTACCTAATATCGAGCTCAATCTTCTCTCCGTCAGTCAGATAATGCGGCATTCTCCCCAGATGGATGTGGTGTTCAGCTCGCACAGATGTTCAATTGTTGATCGTGAGTCTCGCACAACAGTGGCCGTTGGGATAGAGGATCATGGCCTTTACAGGCTTGTGGACACTGGTGATTCTTCGGAGTTAGCCTTGGCAGCCAAAAATTCAGCTGTCACCAGTCTTTGGCACCAGCAGTATGGGCACTTGAACGTGCACTATCTCTCTCAGCTTGCTCAGGAGGGACTTGTAGATGGCTTACCTGACATTCAGACTCAACATCAGGGCGTTTGTGGTGCGTGTCAGGCTAGGAAGCAGCATCGCACACCGTTCAAGGATGGCAACTCTTGGCGGGCTTCTAAGGTACTTCAATTAGTTCATGCTAATATTTGTGGCCCTATGTCTATTTCTTCTGTAACTGGTTGCAAGTACTTTCTCCTTTTTGTTGATGACTATAGTAGGAAAATGTGGGTGTACTTTCTTAAACAGAAATCAGAGGTTTTTAATGTATTTCAGAAGTTTAAAGCCTTAGTTGAAAAAGAGTCCAATTCTTGTATTATAACTCTTAGGTCAGATAATGGGGGGGAATTTTGTTCTAGTGCATTCTCCAACTTCTGTGATACTCATGGGATAAAACGTCAGTTAACCACACCCTACACTCCTCAGCAAAACGGTGTTGTAGAGTGACGCAATCGTACAATTGTTGAGATGGCTCGCTCCATGTTGCAACACAGGAGTGTTCCTACCAAGTTTTGGGCAGAAGCAGTCAATACATCAGTCTATCTCCTTAATAGGTCACCCACTCATGCTGTTAAGGGGAAGACTCCTGAGGAAGTTTGGTCTGGTCGCAAACCTAGGATCAGTCATTTGAAAGTTTTTGGCTCCCTTGTGTATGTTTGGATTCCAGAGGCCAAGCGCACTAAGCTAGACTCCAAGAGCCAGAAACTCATGTTCACAAGGTACAGTGACAACCACAAGGCATATAGGCTAATTGATATAGGCACTGATCGTCTTATCTTCAGTTGAGATGTTGTCTTTGATGAGGAACGAGGTCCATTTCACTCTTCTTCACCTGTTCAGCATTCAGAGGATCAGCCTCTACAGGCTCCTGATATGAGTGTCCGACTTCCGTTAGGTCCACCTGATGGGAGGGATGACGAAGACCTAGTCTTTGATGATGCTCAACCTGAGTTTCCTCCAGATGATAATGAACATCCCCCTGTTGAACCTGTTCCAGATCCACAACCAGATCCAGCTCCTCCTGCATCTGATGTTGGCCCCTACTCTCCGGCCAAATGGTGGGCTAAGACTATCAGTGATCTTCGTGCTGATGAGCTCATTGAGGGTAGATCATCCAAAACAAGAGCAACAGTTGATCTACAGGAATTTTGCTCTCATGGCCAACATTCCGGTGTTTATGAGCCTCGGATATTGAGAGGCAAAAGGGATACGAGTGGGAAAAGCGATGGAATCAGAATACCAGAGTCTTCAGAAGAATCACACTTGGGCCCTTTTGATCTTCCTCCAGGGAAGAAGCCCATTAGCTGCAAATGGGTGTACAAGGTGAAGTACAAAGCTGACGAACCCTTGACAAGCAATAAAAGCTCGGGTTTAGTTGCACCTGGTTCCCGCAGAAAGAAGGCATTGACTATGAGGAGGACATTTGTTCTACGTACCGTAAAATGAGTACCATAATGCATCAGCCCTTGCCTTTAGCAGCCCAATTTGGTTGGAAGGATCCACCGCATGGATGTGAAGAGTGCTTCTTCCTCAACTGCGGAGCTGAAGGAGGAAGTATACATGACGCAGCCTCTAGGTTTCAAAATTGCCGGTCAAGAACAAAAGGTGTGTAGATTGGTCAAAGCACTCTATGGCCTGAAACAGGCTCCTCGGGCTTGGTACATAAAAATTGACACGTACCTCACAGATCATGGCTTTCAGAGGAGTCCATCTGACTCGAACCTGTATGTCAAGAATACTGGTAATGAGATCTTGCTTGTTGTTGTCTACGTGGATGACTTGATCATTACTGGCAGTTCAGCACATTTGATCACTGAGATCAAACAGGACTTGTGCAAAACTTTTGACATGACAGACTTGGGCCTCCTGCATTATTGTTTAGGTGTTGAGATTTGGCAGACAGAGAGCAGCATTTTCATCTCCCAGTCCAAGTATGCTCGAAGTCTTCTGGATAAGTTCCGAATGCAGGATTGCAAACCTGCCTCTACACCCATGGAAAAAGGGCTTAAATTGTCAGCTAAGTCCGATTCACCCGTAGATGAAACATTGTTCGTGCAACTAGCAGGCGCCTCATCTATCTTGTCGCTACTTCAGACCGGATTTGAGCTCTTCAGCTGAGCTATCACGCCTGGCGATGTTCTGCTACCGATCATTGCAGTAAAATAAGCGCAGGCCGCTATGCGTGAAGGGCACTCCCGATTTTGACTCTTGTACACTCGAGTCACGATCCTAAACCTCCGCTGGGTTCATGTGATTCAGATTAAAGGGTAGATCACTTGATGACAGAAATCAACATCCGGTACATGTGTTCACTTTGGGATCCCAAATACATATTGACTAGTAAGCAAGAAGTGCTAGGCAGCTGGCTCTCTCCTCGACAAAAAGCAGAGCATCGGGAGCAATAAAAGAAGCATGTGAGGCAGTTTTATTTACTTGATGCTTGCAGACATGCAAATATCTCAAGGTGTTCAATTCCTTTGTTCCTTGCGGATAATCAGGGAGTTCTCAAACTTGCCAAGAATCCGGTCTTCCATGAGCGAACCAAGCATGTGGAAACTCACTGTCATTTCATTCGGAAGCTGGTTGAAGACGGATCAGTTCAGTTGCTGTATGTTCCGACAGAGGATCAGACAGCAGATATTCTCACCAAGTCGCTCAGTACAGATAAGTTTGTCAAATTCAGGGGGCATCTTGGTGTAGTAGATAGATTGAGCATTAAGGGAGGGTATTAAAATATGTTTATTTATTTATTTATTAATGCTCAATATTGTAAATTATTGTAAGATAGTGATAAGATCGTCTCCGATCTTATCTGGAGTTTCTTTTTAGAAACTTTCCGTTTTTTGTAAATCATGTAAACTATTTATTGAGCGTCTTGCTCATTGTTTAATACATCAATTAATTTACCAATTACTTGCGTAATAGTTATTACAAAGAGAAGCTCAAATCCCAATCCTCATGTCTCTTGAGGTTATGCAAGGGTTTGCTAATTTCAACTACTTCCCTCATTTTTGTTTGCAAAGGTTTTTCTCCATCACGAGGACTTGGAGTCTCTAAGCAAATATGGCACTTGGTATCAACCAAGTTTTCAACAAAAGCAGATTTTCCAATGTGCTAATGTTTGATGTTAGCACCATGTTCCTTAATCCTCATGTTAATGAAATGACTAGTTCTACCAATGTAGATGGTTCCACACAAGCAATCTCTCTTATAAAGCTTATTTGGCTCCTTGTGTTAATCATTTAAACAAGCATTGGACTCCTTTTTTTTTTTGAAAAATATTAGAAACCTTATTTGATATCCCTTCAACATGAAGAAGGGAAGCAACTAGTGTGTTTTAAGGATCCTCATTTCTACGACTCTCAAGACATGATTTAGTTGTCTGAAAGCTTGCACAATCTACTTATTCTTATAGCCATTCATCTTAAAACCTCAATCAAATGAGAGATTTCAAGATCTATGTGCTTTTCATGCATACACAAAAGTCCCTTGCAGCGTAAGTCTTCAAAACATTGACTTTTTGTGAAAGATGGTGATGTGAGGAAGTGTGAAGGTAAAGGTTTGTGTGAGCTGAATTTTTGTACACTTGACAATGTAAGGATACACTAGGTTTTCTAGGAAACAAAATGTCAAGGGAAGTTTTTGTTGCATTATTTTTCTTTGGTGATATTGGAAATGTTGTTAAGGTGGGAGTGGAATTCCTCAAGTTTGTCTTGTCCATGATGCCAACTAAGGATTGTGTCACCAATGTGGCATTTCCACCATCTCAATTTTAGGGGGAAGGAGTTGCAGGCTATCTATTCAAAATGCTTCATTAAGAGATCAGCCACCACTAGAGATAGTGGAGTCCCTATGGCAACACCACTATACTCATACTCATGGACTATGAAAATCCTATCTTTATCAAGCTTGATTTGTGGTAAAACATTGTGGTGTCACTAAATCCTACACCTCAACAAATGTTAAATATGAAAGGAAACTAAGACTAGATCCTAATTGATCCAAACAAATAAACAATGAAATAAGAGTGGATCTAAACAAAATCCACCAAAGTAATGACAAGAGACACAAGATATACCCCAAGGAAACCCTCAAAAGGGAAAAACCCAACAACAAAGCGCATTCAATGTATTATTATTCAACACAACAATTACAATATATTCACTAAGTCTCAATGCTTTGATGGAGATCAACACTTCAAATCTTGGGGCAACTCTAACATGTACCTACAAGAGAAAATCAAACACATCTCAATCCTGAACCTCCAATATATATGCTAAGATGCAAGAAACCACCAATGGATTCCCAAAACAGTGGGCTCAAAACCATTAGTGAAACTTGGTCCCACTAGTCCAAGTTGGACCAATGTGCCCATTCATACATGAAGTCCCCAAAATACAACGTAACTCCTCCCCAAAGTATCTTTGACCCTTATGATCATAGGTACCATATGTAACTCCCAAGCACCATCATAAGTGCACTAATTAGTTCTTACAACCTCATA
>VDFB02332669.1:0-14389 GCA_007258455.2 Sequoia sempervirens
ATAATGCTTGATGCAAGCAAGAACGAACTCAAGATCAAAAATGGTAATAGGAATAGATGCCACTGCCAGCAATCTGGAACGCTCAAGATTTCTCAATGAATTGCTGCTAACACCCTCCAGACTGCTCAGATTAACCACTAGATAAACATGATTCAGGTCTGTATCTGAAGTTTTGACAAAATTATGCATAAGAGCTGATTTGGCCTTATAATCAATGAGATTGAACTGCATTTTGAAAATGAAGACTTTTGACTGTAAAGTCGAATGTACTTGAACAACTTTATGAAAAACTGAAAATCTTTGGACAAGTCTAAAAATAGCCTATGACAAAAGAAATTTTCAAAATTTTTCTAAAACGTGGGTTTTGTGCTGAATCCAATTCTAAGACAACCCAGATAGCTTGATTCTCGAAAAAATGTGTTTCAGGCCCACATGCAAAGAAATTCTCGGAAAAAAGCACAAAGCTTCAGAATGAAGACTACGAGGCAATTTTCTTCAAAAAATCTAAGACGTGGGTTTTGCAAATACTGAAGTGTGCAAACCCAGATGATCAAACTCTGAAAATATGTTGAATTTCTTTGACATGCGAAGAAAGTAACTAAGATGAGAAATAGAAGAAATAAGACAGAAGATAGAAGGTTTTGTTTGCTCTGCTTCTGTAGAATTCACCAATCTCTTCTTTGGAATTTGATGAAACCTGCATGCAAAGTGAAAACAAAGTCTGAAATCTTCTTCCTCTGAATAATCTGAATCCGTTGCTATGAAGAATGCTGAATTCTGACACCTGTAGCACCTTTAACTTGCTGGTCGCTCAAGAAGAAAGTATATTTCA
This sequence comes from Sequoia sempervirens, assembly GCA_007258455.2. NCBI lineage: Eukaryota > Viridiplantae > Streptophyta > Pinopsida > Cupressales > Cupressaceae > Sequoia > Sequoia sempervirens. The sequence continues at coordinate 833 of VDFB02332669.1, forward strand.
AAGCTTGTGATGAATAAATAATGGACGCCAATGCTTGAATAAATAGATTTTCATCTTTGAAATTCACACAAAGCATAAAACCTTGAAAAATGGTGCTTGGCTTATGATTGGACCTCATTTTAGTTAACTGAAACTAAAATAAGCTAAATAAAGCACCATGCTTTAGGGTTTCCCTTTCAATCTTCAGTTGATAAATTTATTTAAAGCACCATGTGATTTTGACTTCAGTTGACAATCTTTGTTGAATTCGCCATCCTTCACATGCTTTAAATTCACAATTTAGAATTAAAGCGTCCCTTTGAAGACTTCAGTTGACATTCAAAAAGTGAAGCGCTAACTTCAAACTCATGCTTTAATTCTAAATATGGCGTTCCTTTTGAAAACTTCAGTTGACATTCAAAGATAAATTCGCCAACTTCAGAAAGTCAAAATTCATGCTTTAATTTAAATATGGCGTCCCTTTTCAGAACTCTAGTTGACAAAAGGTGAAGCGCCAACTTCACAAAGTCTTCACAATTTTAACCAATTGTGCCATGCATGCACACTAAAGTTGATTTTAAAGCATAAACTCCAGTTAAGTAAACATGCAAACAAGTTAACTCAACATGCAAAGTTGTTAACTGGACATGCAAACTAGTTAACTCGACATGCGAACTAAAAGATCACTCAACATTGCAATATATGAACTGGAGATGACAACCCAAAAATCGTTCAGTCTAATTGAAGTCTGAACTCAAGTTAGGGCACACCAGTCAACTTCTTTCAAAAATTCAACTTTGACTTCTTAAGGCGTATTCCAGACTTAGCCAATTTTCATGAAAATTTAGACTTAAACCTCTTTCGAGACCCTTGTTCATCCTCTGACCTTGGCTGACTGACTCCATCGATTGGTTGGCTGACAGGAGCATCGCAGAGCAGAATAAAAACTGATCAAAAGGTACCTTGAGACTACAAACCATAAAACTAACATCTGAAGGCTCAAAAATCCAAGAGCCCTTTTCAAAAGCTGCACTTTTTCTCAGACTTAGTCAAATTTCTCCATCTCGATCTCGTATGAAGGGAAAAACAAATCCTTCATAACTTCTGTTTCACCAATTTTCAGGACTGGATCACAGGTTCATTGCGGAGCTGACTTCATTCTACATGACAGCTGTAAAGGCACATTTCTCCAAAAAACTTCATCTGAGGGGTGAAAATAAAGGGCGCCTTTTTGAAAAGTTTCTCTTTCGCTCCTAGACTTTTCCGGAACTGACGAAAATAATACTAGAATTCTGACTGCAAGTTGCTGAGTCATCTTCTGATCTGACGAAGACAGGCAACATAAAGCTGAACGTAACATGAACAAATTGAATATCTGAGATCATAAAAAAGAAAGCATTAAAGGCTTGAAAAGCTCAGGCGCCTTAATGAAAATGTGCTCTTTTGCTTATTCCTTGATATTCTGACTAAGATTTGACCGTACGTTTGACCTCTGGTTCAGACACTTCTGCAACTCAGATTCACCCACTGACGGATGTGTCGCAAAACCTGAACAAATGTGAGACAAACATCTTGGGTGGCATTTAGTCAAAAACCTTCATTTGACACCTCAAAAAGATGGGCGCCTTTCTCAAAAACTGCTCTTTTCTCCAGTGTTAGCCAATTCTCACTTTCCTCTCGTTCCGTGCTATATCTTTCGTAACTTGCACGAAATAGGTCCGTTTGACAGACTTGATAGCTCATTGCAAAGCTGACGTGATGTTGGACAAATGCCTGCTGGAGGTGACAAACCCTAAAAACAAGATCTGAGCCCCTAAAAGATAGGGCGCCTTTTTGAAAATGTGCTCCCCTCTCCAGAGAGAATTTTGACGATTTTCCTTCAGATTTTCACTTTTCTTAAATTTCTTCAACAATAGACTGACATGACACTAACACCAACTCCATATTTAAAAACCCCAAAAATGACCTTCTGACATCACGTTAACAAGATTAAGACTCAATTAAGCAAAATGCCTTAGTGAAGCAAAAATTTTGGTTTTGGGTACAACAACTAGAAAATATGTGTTAGTATAAAATAACTTATGGGTCAGGAAGACCTGTATCATCTCATGCCGATATAACTTTATATATTCAAATGCTTGGGGTCAGGTGAACTTTATGGGACCAAATGATAAATACTGACTAGAACATGGGTGGCAAAGCAAATTATATCAATTTTATATTCATGATATGGGCTTCTTTGGAAAACTTTTATGAGTATAGACAACTATAAAATTTTCAATTTTTTTACAGTTCTAACAGTACCAAAATATGTCAAGCACTCTCAACATTCTCGATGGCTTGATGGGAAAGTTTGCGCATGTAGAAACACATTTCCAGTTGGTACTATACTATCAGTGGTTGATTTTGCAAAACACTATACTCTAGCTTCGCAAGAGGAAATCTGATCACAATATTACAACTTAGTGCAAGTGGCTACGTTTGTTCATATTGTTTATAGACATGTAGATAATAGCATAGATGATGATAGAAAGTTTTTGAGTATCATTTCTATTTGAGTGACAACCGGTTACACTCGTTAGAGTTTGTTCAATACTATTTCAATATATTTTATACAAATTTAAGAGAAAGAGGAATCCAAATGACAGAACACCTCATATTATGGTCAGATAATTGTACGAGACAGTTCAAGAATGCTCAAATGTTCTATTGGTTAAATAGGATTGTATTAAACATGCATGATATTGGTGTGAGAATTGTTTACCTTGTTAACTACACTAGAGTTAGAATTAAGTGGGCGATCCTTGTTATAATTTCAAGCCACAAATGCTAATTCCATATGACCTTAATGTGAAAACTATGTTAAAATAGTATGTAAAATCCATAATTCAAAGTAATAATAGAGGATAAACATAAGATAACATTAGATATACCCTAGAGAAATCCTTGTGGGAAAAACTAGCCTCCAAAGCATTATAAATTTAATGTATTATCTCAAGAATGAGATTACAATACATTAAAAAATTCATCATGCAAGACTTCAACAACATTAAGCAACCTAGTTGCACTCCTTGTGTAATCAATCCTAAAACATATGGGAGCCACACATCCCACTCCATGAATTCCTTGAGATCTTATTACATATGCAACCTCATCGAGGTGCTCTCTAATGCATTCTCATACCACTACCCATGTGATTTTTTTATAGGTCAAGATAGCACAAAACCACTAAATGGTATTGCATAAACCATGAGCCCAAAACCATGTGCTCACCAAACCATGACTATGTGGTGTAGAAAATGAGAGCTTCATGACCTTGACAAGACAAACATAGTGGATAATGTTTCCTCTAATTAACCCATGCAGTGTGATTTGTAGATGATTTGGAAGGACACTTATAAATACCCTATCCTCTTATGCATGCTTCCTAACCCCCAATACCTACCCTTATCACATTAATTAAATTATCCCCTCCCCCCCTAATATTGAATTTATATATATTGGACCACAATTAAATTATTCTAAAACCACCAATAGAATCGTGTGATAAGGTATTATTTTAAAGGTGAATTCTTAGGGAAAAAACTCACAAGAAAAATATTTATCTAAGATTCTTTTGTACTCTCAAACCCTCAAAACTCCATTAAATCTATTTCCAAGCTTTTTCCTCCCCAAAAATCCCATTCCAAAATAGAATAATGAATCAAAAAGAGGAAACCCTCTCGACAAAAAACACTAATATATAATGATATGACTCAAATCTAACTCGCAAGTCCCTCGCCAATTAATTGGTGGCATGTATCTATTCACACTCAAGGGAGTTTAAGACAAAATATCAACAAAATAAATTCTCACAAAGAGCGCACCAATAAACTAAATAAATAAGATAATTAAAATAATCTTTAATAAGTATCAATCAAACTTAATATGCACTAAATAAAATAATTAATTAAAATAACAATTATCTCAAACAAGCCATGTGAGGACACATGAGAACTATTTAAATAAGGTGGATTAAAAATGATTATCTGCAAAATATGTAAAATATTAATTGAATAATACAAATATCTAAAATCCACTTGATTCAAATAAATAATTTCAATAATTAAAGTATGTTGAATAGAATTATATATAAATATAACAAAAATTAGTTAAAATAATTAAAGGAACACAAATTATAAAATCCAATTAAAATTGAATTAGCATACTAACTCATAATTCCATCCCATTACAAAAATTGTGGAAAACACCAAAAGCTCACAAAATACAAAAGAACTTATGGAGATACAAGTGAACACACTCACAAACATAATTGGATCTCACATGACCAAAATAGCAGGACATCTCAGTTTAAACATAGGTAGAGGTCTCACTACTCCATAAGGTGGAATGAAACATGTTAATGATCCATGACAATTTACTCTATGCACCTCTCATTGGTCAATCACCCATTTAATTCCTATACAAATCAAATCTTATCCCAAAAATCATAGCCAAAGTAATAAGTTAGACCAATATACTGACATACTCTCATGCATGTTGGAAATTGAGGCATATGCAACATCACAAATCATATTACTCAATGAACATACCAATATTATGGAGTGTGATAATAAATCATATTATAAACATATATATTTGGAATTACTTCTAATCTTATTGCACTAATCACAATTAGTGTCACAATGAACATATAAATAATTTTCTATAAACATTCAATATGGAATTGTAATAGCCAAGCATGGCTCTCAATCTCATGGATATAATTACAAAACTATGATTAATAAAAGTTATGGCCGATCACATACATGATTAGAAACATCTCACATCAATAATGTAATGCATCCACAAGTATAGATTATTTATTTATCAATTATTTATCTTGAAAACATGTTAAAGAATAAGCATCATTAAGAGATCAAGACATGACAAGAGTAAAAAGTAGGTGATCCTTATAGAAATAATTTCATACCTTTCATTTTGTTCTCTTTTTGCACTTTGGCCATGTCCTAAATACATTTATTTGTCACACAATTTGATCTATCTCATTCATAAGCTAACATAAAACTAAAACTATTATTTCATCAACCTATTTTAGTCCCCAATGGCTCATACCAACTTTCACATCATCCATTTTTGTATCCCATATTAGGTTGTAAGTGTGATTATTTCCCTTGGACAACATTTTCCATGTGATCTAGTCTTCCTTATTCAAATTAATTTCTCCTAGGATCCTAAGTAGACCCTTTAAAAGTATGATTGTTTCCCATTAACTAATGCATCTAATAGTTTGAATTGAGCACCTAGAGTTGTGTATTTAAATACTATATTCAAGATAAATCAAATCATTTATAAATCAATTAGTCGAGAAGAATAAAAAAATAGAGCATCTCAAATAGCATTTCACTACGAATACTAGAAAAGCATATTATATCATTATCTTGTATATCTTTTGATAAAATTGGCATCATGGTTTGACTAGGAGCTAAGGAAGTTTTAAACTTCAATCCTCTTAAAAAAGATCCCCAAAGGTGATTCTTAGTGCCACATTATGTTTAGAAACAATAATTATTAAAATGTGACTAATCACTAAGGTAGATTGTGATAGAGGAAAAACCATGTTGTCTAAAGGTGTCCCTGAATTCATTAATGAGTGCAATCTAGTCTCAATTTTCTTTAGAACCATAGAGCATAAGAGTTATAGTTTGAAAAGCATGGAGACAATTCTAAATTCTCAAATATAATAATTGAGCATAGTAAATAGCCAAATCTTCAACATCAATAAATCCAGTTCAAGAAATAGCTAAGCACTTTTCTAAGCTTTGTCATTTGTTTTTCATAGCTCAATATTAGTTTAGGGTCTATTTTATTATTGATTATTTAGATCACTAGATTAATCCATATTATATACTTTATTTCCTAATATTTTTGTGAAACTTAACATTCTAAACCCTCATATTGTTGTACCTGAGGGTTTGATCTTCATATTTTTTGTTTTTTGATCTCAATAATTTGGATTCTTATTTTTAGATCTAAATATTAGGTGAATTTGTTTTATTTCCTCTTTAATCAACTACCCATTAGGGTGTATGCAAAGCATATTTCTATGTCTCATCTTCCCACCTAACATATCCATAAGATGAATTCCTCCTTCACCAAGGAACAAGCTACATCCATATATCTTACAAATGGATAATAACCTTTTGATCATGACAAAAGTTTGGAGCATGTTGAAAATAAAAATACAATATATGGATAATGGTAGAAAACACTTAAATATGACCTAACCAATATTGATAATGCCAAAAAATATTTATCATTAGTAGATGTATTCCAAAATTTACTTGTGATTATATTTTATGGTATGGATGTGCTCAACACTTTGGTTGGATTATGAATAAAACTAAGGTTCATAGTAATGCTCCCCCCTACCCCCGTCACATTACCAAGAGTATCCTCTATCTTACTTTCCCAAGGTCTCATTCTCTCATCTTTCCCATTCTACATCCCACTTTCTCTGCTTCCACACCCACCATTCTAACTCTTCATTTTTCACATTCATTACATAGTCCTTATATTGGAAAAAATAGTCAAGTTCTTTGATTGAGAGAATAAAAGAGGTTTCAAATATAAAATATTTTTTTATTATAGATCATAAATATGTCTAAAAAATAAAAATATGAACAAACAAATACATCATAACATAGTACTTATCTAAAATTCATGTTCTCTGCAATTTGAAATTTCTGCAAGTTTTCAGGGTTTGACTAATTGATTGATGGGGCGGTTAGGCGAGGGGCCCAACAAGGCTCTCCCATCTAGAAATGTTGTTCCCAAACATGGTATTGTTCTTGATTTTACAACACCTTCTTTTACAAGACTAGCTGCTCATACATCTAGCAATCACCCTTTGTTGCCTTCTTATGGTTTGGAATCCTTTTTTTTATAAGAGGACCCAGTTTCATTCATTGAAAAGTTGGTCAGTGGTGGTGTGCTAGCTATGGCTAGACTGAACACATAATCTGTTTCTTGTTCAATAGATGGTCTAGAAGTATAATTTCGTGAAGAGCCCATGATTGAGGCGATGGATGGTCTTAAGCCATCATTGGTTGAAAAATTCCTGGTGTATCGTTTGAATATTGACTAGGTAAGGCGATGGGTTGACTATGTCTAGAATTTAAAAGGAAGTGTTACTATTAGTGCAATGACCAAAGGTATTTTCCTTTTTAGTTTTTTTGTGCATGAAGATATGATTAAGGTTCTCACAAGGGGAACTTGGGCCTTTGACATTGGGTTTAAGAACTTCATGTCACTTTGTAAGTGGAAACTGAGGTTTGACCCATCGGTTGATTTGGGTGCAGTAGCCCCAACCTAGGTGCACCTTCCGAGGCTACCCTTAGAATTCTTGAATATAGGTATCTTTAAGGGGATTGCTAACTCTTTTGGGAACCTACTAACTGTGGAAAAAGTTACTCAAGAAAAGTCTAGATTGGTTTTCACCGGAATGTGTGTTAATGTGGTAGTTAATATTGTTCTCCCAACATTAGTAGCTCTGAAGTTGAAATTTGGAAAATGGACTCAACCTTTGGAGTATGAAAATGTTAGAGCATATTGTCAAGCATGTAATAAGTTTGGACACTTCCAAGAGACTTGCAATAGAAGGTTTCAAAATATGACAAGTGGGGAGTCGAGCTCTCTGAATACTCCTTTCCTTTCCAACCCTATGACAAGGTTGGGCTAACGATTGTTTCTCAAATACCTCAGACCTCTACCCCTAAGGAGGAACCAATTTTAGGTAGAAAGGTTGTAATGAAGGATTTTGCATCATAGGTATCCCCTAAAGAAGATATTGGTGAAAGGGAAGTACTTACTTCCCCCTCTGGTGGTCAAGTTCACACACTTCTAAAGGATGAAACTGAAGTGTCAAAGGAGATCTCTATTGGGGATGGGCTTAAAGTTGTTTCTCCAGATGGTCTAAAACATAATGTTGTTGAGATGCCTCAAAAATAGAAAGGAAAGGGGGAAGAGGGAAGGGGAAGAGGGAAGAGAGAAGTAGGCCAATAACAAACATATTGAAGAGACTCTTGAAGATTATGAATCAAGAATCAACTTGGAAGGGAATCCAAACCATCATATTGAAGACAAATCTAAATTATTTGAGGAAGGTGAGATTATTTCTCAAAAAGGTCAGGAAAAGGATTCTCTAGAATCTTCTCCAAAGAAACAAATAGTGAATGTTTCTCCCCTTATAAATCAAACAGTAGGAAAGAATGTGAAGGAGTCAATGGATTTGTTGGGCTTCTCATCCTCCCCTACAGATGAGGAAGATGAAGATGATTGGACTCAAACTATAAGTAAGTCCAAAAGGAAGAAGAAAACTAATGTTGGAGGTGGGAAAAAGGTTGGTAGACTGTCTTAGAAGGAAACCAAAAATAAAGACACTATCCGAGATTTTGTTTTGGGAAGGCAAAAGACTTTGGATACTCTTTTGGGGTCTAAGTCTAAAAAAGTAAGAGGGAGTTGTTCCCTCCTTTTAACAACATCAATGTGATGTTGTTCTGATTCTACTCTTGATCATGAAGATTATCTCATGGAATATATGGGGCCTCAACAATCCCTATATACAACACTTGTTTAAGATTTTTTTGGCTGACAATAAACTTGACATCCTTTTGCTCCAAGAAACAAAAATGAAGTCTTTTAAAAGGTTGTTAATAATTTCTATCCAACTAAAAATTATTCCTTGAGTGATGTTGTTAATGCTTCAAGGGTTATTGCCACTTTGTTAAACCCCTCTAAATTCAAGGGAACTATGGGTTTCTCTAGCAAGAATTGCTTGATGGTTTCCTTTGAAGATCTTATCACTTTTGAAAAGTAGAATTTAATAACTATGGCCAAAATTCCCACTTGGAGAGAATGGAGCTTTGGGAATTTTTGACTGGCAACATAAGAAGTAGCATAGATGATTTCTAGATGCTTGGAGGGGACTTCAATTCTCCACTATTTCCCTCAGAAAAGTTGGGTGGCCTTGAGGATTTCTCTGATAGTATGATGGATTTGACTGGACTCCTTAATTCTATTGGACTCTTTGATATTCCCTTACTTGACACCCTATACACTTGGTCTAATAGGCAATTGGTTGATCAGTTGATTCAAGTTAAATTAGACCAGTTCCTCATTTATGTTAATTGAAGTACTTCCCATAACTTCAATATAATTGCAATTCCTAGAAATGGGTCGGCTCACAATACTATCCTTCTCAGTAGAAAAGATAATGTTGTTAAAGGGTCGTTCCCCTTTAGATATGAAATAATGTAGACTATCTACACGGATTTTAAAACCCTTGTGGATGGATGGTGGAATGAACCAACTTCTGGTACCCCTATGTTTTGTCTTGCCAATAAATTGAAAATGATCAAAGAAAGAGTGAAGGGATGGAATAAGCTCTCCTTTGGAAACATCTTCCACACTAAGAAATCATTAGGTGACAATATAAAGGAGGCACAAAAATTTATGGAGAAAGGAGTTGTTGATGAGGACACTTGCAACAAAGAGTGAGACCTTAGGGCCCAATGGTTTAAGGTTAACAAATAGGAGGAGATTTTATGAAAATAGAATATCAAATCCAATGGCTATTTGAAGGGGACAAAAACACTAAGTTCTTTCATCAACCTACTATGAAACACAAAAGTAGAAATAGGATAAGACAATTTATCAAGGGAGATGGAACTATGGTGCACATTGATGAAGAAATTGTTGATGAAGTTGTCTCTTTTTTTCCCACTTTCTAGCAGGAACTTGATGTTGCTATGTTGGAATTCAATGAAATCTTCCAAGTGATTCCTAAGGAAATTACTAATCAAGATTTAAAAGACTTGAAAAAAAAAATTTACCTTCAAGAAGTGAAGTCTATTGTTTTCTCCTTTGGAGCCTACAAGGCCCTTGGGTTTGATGGGTTCCCTTCAACCTTCTAATTGTTGCAAGGGACTTCTTCCATTCGGGTAGAATTTTGAACCAACTAAATGCTACTTTTATTGCTCTCATTCCAAAAAAAGATGATGTTTCCTCCATTCATGATTTTAGACCTATAAGTCTTTGTAATACTATTTATAAAATTTTCTCTAAGATTATTGTGAATAGATTGAAAGTTATTTTGAGAAAAATGATAGTAGAAAATAAAAAAGGATTTGTTCAAGGAAGACATATTTTGGATCCTGCTATATCTACCCATGAGATTCTCCATTCAATGGAACTTAGCAAAAAATCAAGGATGGCTTTAAAATTGGACATTTCTAAAACTAATGACAGAGTGTTCTGGCATTTCCTCTTTGTTATCCTCAAACAATTTGGGTTCAATGGAAGGTTTCTCAAACTTATTACTGCTTGTGTTACCACTTTGAAATGTTTTGTTTTGGTGAATGGGGTTGCTAAGGGATTCTTTTATTGTGGTCATGATCTAAGGCAAGGAGACCCTCTCTCTCCTTATCTCTTCATTATTGTGGATGAAGTTATTGGAAGAAATGTTCAAAATATTTTGGACAAGAAGTTGCAAAATGGATTTAAAGCTACTTCCACTCTCCCTCCTACTTCTCACCAACAATTTGTAGATGACACTATTCTTTTTGGAGAAGCTTCGATTGTGGAAGTTGGTCATTGGAAATCCATTTTGACTGTCTATGCTAGGGGTTCAGGTCAACATATCAACTACAACAAGAGCCAGATATACTTCTTCAATTTAGAACAGATGGTGAAAGACAAAGTTGTTCTTATCCTGGTATGTCAAGAAGCTACCCTCCATGCTTCTTACTTAGGTCTACCTCTTATCTCCAAAAGACCAAATGGTAATTATTAGAATTACAATATTGAAAGAATTCAAAAAAAGCTAGCTGGATGGAAGGGTAAAATCTTAAGTCAAGTGAGGTAGCTAAAACAACTAAAATCCTCATTACAAAACATCTCAGTTTACTACCTATCCATGTTTAATATCCACACCTATATTTCTAACCAGATAGAATAGATCCAAAAAATATTTTTGTGGTAAAAAATTGAGGAAAGAAACAAAATGGAATTGGTGGGATGGGAAAAAGCGTATGTTCTAAAAAGTGAGGGAGGCCTTGGCATAAGAAGACTCAAACTGTTTAACAAAGCTCTATTGCTAAAATTGGGTGTTGTCTATTGGAAGGAGATAAAGACTGGGCCATGATTCTTAAGGCCAAATACCTAAGAAATAGAGATTAGGAATGTTCCCTAAGTGCTTTTGACCTACCTAATGGTTCTATTTTTTGGAACAATCTTCTAAAAATAAGAAGTGTGCTAAAATTGGGAGTGAAGAAAAGAATTGGCAATGGAAATGAAACTAATTTTTGGGAGGATGGATGGTGTAATGGTCCCCCTCTTTCATCTATAGACCACCTACATCAATTAAAACAAATATTGATAAGAAATTGTGGAAAATAGGTTGTTGGCTATATCAGTTGGGATGGGATGGGGTCTCAATGGCTTAACTTTAAAAATCTGCTAATGTGATTATCCTTAGGGGAGGGAGACAATAAAATTGGGATGTGGCAGTGCAAAGATTATACCAAAAAATTAGCAAGGTTGTTTTTTTCTCTAATAATAGGAAGGATGAATGGATTTGGGCCAAGAGTTTTTCAAGCTATTTTTCGATAAAGACAACTTATAAAGAGTTGGAAAAATCTATCTTAGCCAACACTGATTCTCATTAGGACCAGGTTTGGATAAAAAATATGATACCAAAAGTAAATTTCTTTTGGTGGGTGGCTTCCCATGGGAAAATCCTCACTATTGACAACCTGAAAAGAAGAGGGTTCCAATTAGTTAACCGATGCTTTCTTTGTAAAGAGGAGGAGACCATTATGCACATGTTCTTCCACTATTCGTATTCTAGGGACGTTTGGTCTTTCTTTCTCCCCTTGCTCATGAAAGAATGGGTTTCTCCTCCCTCAATGAAGATGTTTATTGATAATTGGTATTTTTGTTTGTATTCTCATAATATTATTAAGGATCTATGGATTCAAGTTCCCCCTTCATAACTTGGGGGTTATGGAAGGAGAGAAACAACAAGATTTTTTGTGACAGTGCAAAAAGCAACAAAGAATTGTCCATGGCTATCAAGAATCAAATTTAGGAGAGTGTAGAAGCAGGGGTGTACACCTTCTCAAATGTTATGCCCTCTTATAAGGATAATTTAATTAAGCAAATCTAGGGCCTCAAAAATATCCCGTTAAAGTCAATTGGTCCAGATACATCACTATAAGGAATACTATTTGGTCTCCTCCTGAGACTAATTGGGTGAAGTGTAACTTCGATGGTTGTGTAGACATGCAAAATTTACATTCTGCATTTGATCAGGTTCATTCATCAACCGAACTAGATGTTGCATTAGGTCCATTCATCACCTTTAATCCATTCATTAAATAATCTCATTTATCAAATAAACATTATCAGTCAACCTTCATTTTGCATCATCCATTTAATTAAATAAATCAGGACTTTATGTCAATCAAATCTTAAATCATATTCCACCATTTTCTGATTTAAATAAATCAAGTATTTAAGTCCAAAAAGTCAAATCATCTAATCAGCATTAAATCAACATGATCATCATCTAATCCTAATCTAATGCTAATCACATCCCACTTGCATTATCTAGATCTAGCCACTTGCACAATAAATCAATTTTATTGATTTATTAAAACCTCATTTTCTCAACATGACAAGTCAAACAGGGCATTTATTGCTCTTCTTTCTTGTCCCCCTCTCAAAATTTATTGCAAATTTGAATTCAAAAATTCCCCCTCTTGGGCACTCTTCCCAAATCTTGCACACACATCAACCACTCACATGATGACAAGTGTCCTTCTTTCATTGGCTGAATCTTTAGTCCCACATTGGTCTCTCTTCAACACTTGGCATTTTGAAAATATTTAAATACAAGCTTCATCTTTGAGCAAATCCTTCACAATCTTCACAATTTCATGCAAGGTTACTCTCTTCATTTGAGATTTGATCTTGTTCATCATCACTTTACCATCTTCATTGCATTTTCAATTTGAGCTTTGATCAAGGATTGGGAAAGGGTCACTAGCACATGTGACACCAATCCAACTATGGAATAGGTACAAAAGCAAACGAAGGCGAAAAGGTGCAAGGCGAAAGAGAAGGCTATCAAACGAAAACGAAAGGAGGAGGATTTTTGTTTGAAAACACAATGTGTTTTTTAACACTTTAAATGTTTGATCAATACTACTTCACGAAAGGAGGGAAATGTTTTTTTGAAAACACAATGTGTTTTTTTTAACACTTTAAGTGTTTAATCAACACTACACGAAATTGTTTTCCTTTTCGTTTTAGAACATTAGTTTTCAATTGGGGCTAAAAACGAACAATTTCATTTTCATTGCAAAGGGCTTAAAACGAACCTTAGAACACACTTACTAGATTTCGTTTTGGGTTAAAAATTGAACAAGCAATCCTCATATTTCATTTGGTGCTTAAAACGAATTCACAATTGCTTTGAAGGGTATAAAATGAACAAGTGTTTTATTTGTGTGATTG
>VDFB02332670.1:0-21857 GCA_007258455.2 Sequoia sempervirens
TTTTAATTCACCAATCGGAGCTCTGTTATTCAACTTTTCACTTTTGACTCTTGGAAAATTCATACCGCGAAGAATTCAATGAAAATCATCTAGGGAAACAATTTCAAATTCATCGTCTGAAGCATCTTTCCTTTGAAAACACATTTTATTCAATTTGACTTGGAAAATTTTAAATTTCCCTTAGGAAAATTCATTACGTCAAGTGCCGATCAAGTTCTTCATGTCGAAAGCCTCAGCGAAGTGCAGAAGACTTTAAAATCAACTCCTTGTCGAAGATCTTAAATACCCAGAAGAAAGATTTCCTCATAACATTTTGAATTCATGGGTATACAACGAACGGGTTCATTTAATTTTTTTGAATTTTGAACCTTAGAAAAAATGATTTTCAACAAATTTATTCTTGTTCTTCACATTTGTGAGTATTCTTTTGCTCTTACTTGAAATTTCTCATCGACCCTGTGAAGCTGGCATTATCTGACTTCTTATCTGGCAATTTCATTCACATTTCAAGAATTTTCATCACTTCACCAGACTTGGGCGTTATTTTCTCAGAGATGGAAATATTGTGCCTTAGAAGAAATTTAAATCACTTAGCACTTTTGAATTTTTCCTATTTTCAATCACTTAGCCGATTGGTGGGAAATTTTTTTATTAACTCGCTTATGCAATTTAATGTTTTGAGTGCATTTTACATATCCTAAAGGATATTTCAAATTTCAACGCTTAGCACATTTTACTTAACATTATGAACTTTGGGCGCAATTTGCATAGTGTAAAGGATAAGCTTCCAAGGCCTTAAGCTCTTCACTCTTTAAATTACCTTCACCTTGGCGCATCTCATGTGTCCCAGAGGATAAACTTCATTTCAATGCCTTAGCAATATTTACTCACCACCTTGCATTTTCAACACCTTTGACCTCCTTTTGAACTTGGGCGCATTTGAGACATAGAGGAGGATTTTGACTTTCAACGCCCTTGGTATTTTGTCTTTACATGCCTTGATTTGGGTGCATATCATGTATGAAGAAGGATAAACTTTTCAACGCCACCTTTGACCACCTTTTGAACTCCTTGTTTAGCATGGGCACATTTAGCATAGGGTAAAGGATAAAGCCGCCAACAACACGTTTGACTCTTTGACTTGCTTTGAAGCATGGGCGCATTTCAAGGTGCTGAAGGATAAGCTTGACACTTAGAAATTTTTGCATGCCATCACCTTGAGGGCGCGCATATGGAGGCATGAGCAGGATATTCAACACTTAGAATATTTTAAACATCTTCATTTTTCTTGAGGGCGCATTTGGAGGCATGAGCAGGACGAGACTTCAATGCCTTAGAAATTTGTTCAACCATCTTGCTTATGAGGGCGCATTTGATGGGGTCTGCAGGATGAAACTCTTACTTAGAACATTTTTCCTAACCACCACCTTGCATGGGCTCATTTGAGCATAGGAGGACATTTCACTTCTTTGACCTTTTGACTTTCTTACTTAGCTTGAATGGGCGCATTTTACCCCTAGAGGTGGATGAAACACTTAGAATATTTTTCATGCTTGGCTTGCTCTCCAGCTGAAGTGGGCACATTTGAGAGGTGAGGAGGATGAAGTTCTAGACTTAGGCGTTTTTCCCTCCTTCTGCCCGCTTCTCCATGTCTTGCTATTTATAGTAAGTCTTATGATTTCCATACTTCTGAAGCTCAGAATGATTTGAAATTTTAAACACTGGACCTTCATGACCTCGTCAGCCTGTTCATACTGCTATCTTGAGCTGGCCTACTAAAAATAGCCCATTTCTGAAGGTGGTTTGCTATTTATAGTAACTGCTTGTTTCTAAGACCTCCACAACTCCGTTTGACTTGAAATTCGAATGACGTGCTCCTCACCAAGTGACCTACCTGTTGACACCGACGCCAGACACTGATTTACTATTTTTAGCCAGTTTCTATAACGCCTTACTATAAATAGTAAGTGCTCCGAATGCCTTCAAATTTTATCGGTGGATAGCTTGAAAGATGCTAAATGCAGTGGGATACACCAGTTTTCGGAAATTTTGACTTTTTACCCCTCTTTTTGGGTCCCGAAGTTGGAAACCCTAATTTGACTTGCATGTATATCAAATGGCCTCCGTTTGACCTTGTTTTTGTTGCACTTCACCCTGTTTGTTGTTCTGAGGCGTTGGGTCACTGTTAGAATGCACTTGCTAAAAATAGTAAGTTGTTGAATACTGATCATCTTGCTTTGCATGTCACACCACTGCGTAGCTCTCAAAAAACCCATAAAAAATCATCCGACATGCAAAGAAAATCCTGACATGCAAACCCTAGAAATAGCCTCGGAAGGCTGAACTCTCAAGTCATTATCTCGCTTTGCATGTTATATCGTTGCGAAGGTCTCTGAAAACCCAGAAAGAATCACCCAACATGCACTGAAAAACTCTGCATATAAACCCTGAAATTCGCTTCAGAAGCTAAACTGCTAAAAATAATAAGTTGTCCGTTTCAGCTCAAATTTTGCCAGTGAGTAGCTTAATGTTTTATGGATGCAACGTAACTGTCGAAACTTCAAGAAAATGCTGAGAGAATACCCGGAATTGCACAGTTACTAAAAATAGTAAGTAGTTAGAATCTGATGAAACTTTAGTGGAAACTTGCTGGAAGCATACTGACATCAATGTTAATCTTTGTTTTCAATTTATTCACTTTGTTTGACCACAAATTGGTTGGAAAGTTCAAAACCCTAACTCTATGGACTTGGCCAAATTTTACATTTAAATCCAATGACGGACACACCCTCGAAAGGCAGATAGCAGAAAAGAGACAGAAAGAGAGAGAGAGACAAAAACCAAAGCCAAAAGACCAGAATGGAGCAAAAATTAGGGGGTCCCCATCTTGAATGGGGCGATATGTGAAAAAGGTCACAACAGGACGTACTCATACTAGGGGCCAATTGCTATCCATCTATGGAATTTGTGTATTTGACCAGCCATGGTTGAGGAAGGCTTTTATGCATTTTGTGTGACATTCTTCTTCTACGAACTATTGAATCCACCTAGCCTTTTGTAATGTCCCCAATTTTTATCGAGTCAACATATAATTAAATAATTAATTTTTAAATTGTCGAATAAGATTAAATTAAAAAGACAACTTAAATTAATTATTTAATGGTGCAAAACCAACTTAAGTCAGAAAAATTGAAATATTTAATAAAGTCACTTTCTGGGTGAAATAAGGAGTAAGTTTAAAATTAAATTTGGGTATTCAAGAAAAGAATGAATAGTTAGAAAAGATGGAGTCCGTACCTTGGGAGGTTCATTTTTCTTGAGGGGATGCTGGTTTTCGATTGTTGCAGAGAGCTTGGCTTTCTGAAACTAGAGGACAAAAACCCTCGAGTTCCGCAATTTGGATGAAAACCCAAATTAGTTTGCAGGTTTTTATTTTCTATGTGGAGGTTGATTCAATATGAAAATTATCAGATAATTTTGACAGGGAGAATTCCATAGTTATATTATTATTTCATCGGCTTGAATTGCTACAATACTTGTCCAGTGTGCGGTTATTTAAAATTTTATATCTTTCCTACTTTTCTGTTAGAAATGTATTTACGTCATTGATGTCAAATTGTCATTGATATCAAACATCACGAGTGGGAAATTAAGAACATAGATCATACAAGTACATTCAAATTGGTAAATTCATATCAGTTCAAAGAATATTATTGAGACTATCATGAAGCACAAGTATAGTGGTTGGCTGCTATCAATGATTATCTGAGATCTGTCATTAATCAAGAACACATGAAGAATCCAAGATTATTGAGTCAAGATTTTTGTCTACAGATGAAAGACACATGACGAATGTGAACTGCTACCCGATGAATCATCTGATGACACTTTGCTCTTCACCATGAAACAAATCATGTAAGGGGCGGGCCAGCTAGTTAACCAACGAGTGGTATCAAGAGAAATACATTAAGATTCCCAAAAAAAAGGTTAAAGCGTTTTAAGAAAGGCTTAACTAAAAGATATGTTTTGAAAACCGTCCATTTGAAGGCGTTTTGAAAAGGAATCGTAGTTAAGTGCGTATTTGTTTTTATCGGGCTGAAGAAAGAAAAACTTTTGTGCTTTGAAAAGTCACGTCCACTTGAAGATTGCGGACTGAAGACGTCCTTTTAAAAAAGAGACTTCGATTGGTTTAATATGGCGTCTTTTCAAAACAAGAGGCCCTATGTCTTTCGTCCATTTGGAGACTGTGGACTGAAAACGTCTTTCAAAAACGGGGAGACTTTGATTTGTGACGTCTCTTCAAATTAAGAGCCCTGTGTCTTTCCAAAAGGAGACTTCGATTTGTTTATAGTATGGCATCTCTTCAAATTAAGAGCTCTATCTTTGGTGGATCTCCAATTCCTAAACTCAGCAAGTTTTCCAGATTAAAGTAAAATAAGCAAAATAATAGTTGTTGAGGATTCAAGAGATGATTTTTTAAAAGCGTTTGAAGAGAGTAAATGCTTATTGAAGAGACGACTCTCTACAAAGGTTGTTTCTTTTAATTGAGAGGAATCTAAGATTTTCCAACTCATTTTTCAATTTGGCGTGGTTGTGTAATTGAAGACTTGCAGTTCAGTCAGATTCCTACCTCCTTGTGTGGGCTGAAGGTGATATCTTGGATCACATAGAGCAGATTGGAGAGTTGGGCTTGTGCAGATCAGATTGAAGGCAGTCTCACTTCCATCAAGTCAAGGTTTGGTGCCTTGCATTAGGGGTTGGTGCTCCTTGTAGGCAGGTGTCTACTAAATTTTGGAGAGGTCTAGGTGTTCCTTGTGGAATTCATTCTACTAAATCATCTTATTGTAAATTTGTAGGTTGGTGCCTACTTGAAAAAGAAATTACTTCAATAAAGTTGTGTCAACTTGTGGAAATTGGTTCATATCAAAAAGTTGATTGTAATAAAGTTTGAAAAGATTAAGAAATAAAAGTTTGTGATTGATTTACTGATTCACCCCCCCCTCTCAGTAAATCTTTTGTGCTCTTCAATTGGTATCAGAGCAAGGTCCTTCTTGAAAGCTTAATCGCTTGAAGGAGATCCTTAAGAGCACATATGGCAAATTTGAGCAACACAGTGAAAGCACCCATCTTTGATGGGACTAATTATGCATTTTGGAATATCAAGATGGAAGCATACTTGAATGCACTTGGGTTTGATGTGTGGCAATCTGTTGTTGATGGGTATTCACCTCCAGCTACCCCTCCAACGGATCAAGCAGCCAAAAAGAGAAGTGAAAACAATGCAAAGGCTAAGCATGCTCTTCTTTGCAGCCTAACAGATTCTGAGTTTACAAAAGTCATGAGATGCAAATCAGCAAAAGAAATTTGGGACAAACTTCAGAATATTTATGAAGGAGATGCAAAGGTTAAGAAAGCTAAGTTGCAAACTCATAGAAGAAAGTTGGAAACTCTCAAAATGGAGGATGATGAAGACATTGCTTCATATTTTCTGCGTGTTGATGAAACAGTAAATATCATGAAAGGACTTGGTGAAGAAATTGAAGATACTCTCATTGTTGATAAGATTCTAAGATCTCTTTCTACAAAATTTGAAGCCAAGGTTGCAGCATTGGAGGAATTAACAAACTTGGATAAGCTAACCAAAGATGAACTACATGGAATCCTTGCTGCCTATGAGATGAGGATTGAAGGAAGATCACCACAAAAAGAAGTCTCATTCAAAGCAACCAAAAAGGGCAAGAACAAGCATGAAGAAAAGGATGAAAAATCAAGTGATGAAGCTGAATCTTACTTCATGGGCAAACTTAAGAAAGGAAAAGGAAAATACAAAGGAAAATTTCCTTTTAAATGGCACAATTATTGAAGTTGGACGTGCTGAAAGCAAAATGCCAGTAAACAGCTGAGTGAAGAAGAAAAGATCGCGGCAAAAAGGGGAAAGAACTTCAACTCGAAAATTTAAGAGTTTTATTCAAAGAGATAGCGAAGAACAAAGGGTAAGAACCAGCGCAGCTGTGGGAAATAAATGTTTATGGCTGAATCTTCGAAGGCTAAAGGGATGATCAGGAATGTGAAGAAGAAGAAGAAATAGATCAAGATGAAGGAGAGGAAGTAGATCTTGAGGAAGAATTGCACTATGCTTACAAGAAAAATGAAGACTTGAAGAAGAAGGCTGCCAAGTACAAATTGAAGATCAAGGAAATGACAAATGACTTGGAGAATTCAAGCAAAACCATTGAAGATTTGAGAACTCAAATCATGGAAGCTGAAAGAAATGAAGATGAATTGAAAAACAAACTCAATACAAAGGAATGAAATGTGACAAGCTGGAGCAAGAGATAGCAATGCTAAAGTTGGAATTGGAGAAAGCAAAGGATCAACACTCAAAGATTGATGAAGAATCCAGCAAGCTGATTGAGCTAATGAAGGCTCAAGATTTTCTTCAAAGCAAAATGGGAAGCTGTTTTGAAGAACAATCCAAGAAGGTCACTAACTCCAAAGAAGATTTCAAGACTTTCTCAAAGCAAGAAGAAGAAGATTGGATAAGTGCTGATTCTAAAAGAAGATTGAATAGTAGGCACTTCTATGCATTTAATGGCTATTGTTTTGTATGTAACAAATTTGGGCACAAAGCCTTAGATTGTAAAAATAAAGTGAAAAATAGTTCTAGCTACCTTAGGAGAGATTATAATCCTTTCACACCTTTAATGGACTATAATGGTCTATGCTACAAATGTAATAATCTTGGGCACAATGCTCAAGCTTGTAGGTCAGTTTTTAATAACTCTCCAAAACAAAACAAGAAGGTAGATAAGTCTATTAAAAGGAAAGAAATACCTATCAAAGTATGGAGGAAAAAGGAGAAATCAATGTTCATCCAAACTGCCTTACATGCTGAAAGTAAGAAAGATAGATGGTACATTGATAGTGGGTGCTCAAAGCACATGACAGGTGACAAGAGCAAATTCATCTCTCTTGAACCTACTGATGAAGGAACAGTAAGATTTGGTGATAATACAAGAAAACAAATAAAAGGAAAAGGTACACTTAGTCTAGATAATGGAAGAACAAAAACAGAAAATGTTTTGTATGTTAAGGGCCTAAAAGAAAATCTTCTAAGTGTTAGTCAACTTTGTGATCAAGGACATAGTATCACATTTCTTTCTAATACATGTGATATCAAGAAAGATGGAAAGCTGGTTGCTCAAGCTGAGAGGAAACAAAATTTATATGTCCTAAAAGAGATAAATTGTGAAAGCTGCAATTTAGTACAAGAGGATGAGAGTTGGTTGTGGCACAAAAGGCTAGGCCATCTAAACTTTGATAATATTGTCAAAGTTAGCAAATCAAATGCTGTGAGAGATATGCCAAGGATAACAAAACCTTCTAACATCATTTGTAGAGAGTGTCAACTTGGAAAGCAAACAAAGTCAAGCTTTAAGTCTAAGGAGCATACTTCATCAAAACCATTAGAACTCATACACACAGATCTTTGTGGGCCAACAAAATCCAAAAGCATGAATGGAGAAAGATACTTTATGTTGCTGATTGATGACTTCTCAAGAATGACTTGGGTTGCATTCTTGAAAGAAAAATCTGAAGCTTTTGACAAATTCAAAGCATTCAAGGAGCTGGTTGAAAATGAGGCAAACTGCAAGATAAAATGCCTTAGATCAGACCGAGGAGGAGAATTCACTTCAAAAGAATTTGAAAATTTTTGCATAGAACATGGAATTAAAAGGCAATTTTCTGCAGCTAGAACCCCTCAACAAAATGGGGTTGTAGAAAGGAGAAATAGGACAGTTCAAGAAATGGCAAGGGCAATGCTAAATGAAAACAAGATAGCAGATTCCTTTTGGAAAGAAGCAATTCATACAGCAGTTTACATTCTGAATCGTGCACAAATAAGAGTGAACAATGAGAAGACACCTTATGAACTTTGGAAAGGAAGACCAGCAACTGTCAAGTACTTCAAGATTTTTGGAAGCACTTGCTACATTAGAAGAGATGAAGAAGATTTGAGCAAATTTGACACAAGAGCAGATGAGGGAATCTTTCTTGGCTACTCATCAAAAAGTAAGGCATATAGATGCTACAACAAAAGAACTCACAAAATTGTTGAAAGTGCTAATGTAAGAATTGATGAAGGGAAGCAATTCAAAGAAGTTGGACAAAGTGATCACCATGTTCAAACTATGAATGAAGAAGACAAAGAGATGAGGACTCCCAAGAGGAAGAAAAGGAGGAAGAGGCAAAAGAAGGAGAATCTTCACAAAAGACTCCCATGAAGACACCAAAGACACCTTCCAAGTTTGTTCAAAAGAACCATCCTGAAGATTTGATTCTTCAAGATAGATGTAGATCTACAAGGAGAATGGTGAATTACAATGAAGATTGTCATGCAGCTTTTCTATCTCAAGTTGAGCCTAAAACTTTTGAAGAAGCAAGCAAAGACAAAAGTTGGATTGATGCAATGAATGAAGAATTGGATCAAATAGAGAAAAATGAAACTTGGGAAATTGTTCCAAGACCAAAAGATAAGAATGTAATTGGCACAAAATGGGTTTTTAGAAACAAATTAAATGAAGATGGTAAAGTCACAAGGAACAAAGCAAGGTTAGTGTGCAAAGGCTATGCACAAGTTGAAGGAGTAGACTTTGAGGAAACCTTCGCACCAGTTGCAAGGATTGAAGCAATTAGAATGTTTTTATCCTATGCAAGTCACAAAAAGTTTAAGGTTTATCAAATGGACGTCAAATCTGCTTTTCTTAATGGAGATTTAGAAGAGGAAGTTTATATTGAACAACCTGAAGGCTTCCTACTATCAGAAGACATGGATTATGTGTGCAAGTTAAAGAAAGCCTCTATGGGCTTAAACAAGCTCCTAGAGCTTGGTACTCTAGACTTGACAAATATCTCAAAGAGCAGGTTTCAAAAGAGGAGATGTAGACAGCAATCTATACATCAAAGAAGAGGATGGACACTTATTGATTGTGGTGGTCTATGTAGATGACATCATTTTTGGTGGAGACAAGGACAAAATGTGCAAAGAATTCCATCATGTATGCAAAAAGAATTTGAGATGTCAATGTTGGGAGAGTTATCCTTCTTCCTTGGGCTGCAAATTTCACAATTAAGCAAAGGTATTTTCATCTCCCAAACCAAATATGTGAAAGAAATGTTAAAAAGGTTTAGGATGGAAGATTGCAATCCTGTTAGTACTCCTATGGTTACAGGTTGCAAGCTAAGTAAAGATGATGAATCCCAAGATGGGAATCAAACACTCTATAGATCAATGATTGGAAGTTTGTTGTATCTAACTTCCACAAGACCAGACATAATGCACGCTGTTGGAGTTGTGGCCAGATTTCAAGCAGCACCAAAAGAAACACATGTTCATGCAGTAAAGCGTATATTCAAATATTTGAAAGGCACAATGGATTATGGTCTATGGTACCCTAGCAGCAATGATTTCACTCTTGAAGCATACACAGATGCTGATTGGGCTGGTAATATAGATGATAGAAAAAGTACAAGTGGAGGAGCCTTTTTTCTTCGAGGTAATCTAGTGTCCTGGATAAGCAAAAAACAAGAGTCAATCTCTCTATCTACAGCAGAAGCTGAATATATTGCAGCAGTAGCATGTTGCACTCAACTTTTATGGATGAGACAAACTTTAAAAGATATCAAGGTAGAGTATGATCATCCTTGCACTATATATTGTGATAATACTAGTGCAATCAATATATCCAAGAATCCAGTGATGCACTCAAGAACCAAGCACATAGCTATTAAGTATCACTTTTTGAGAGAACAAGTAGGAGAAGGACAAGTGTGTTTAGAATACATAACTACAAAAGAGCAAACTGCTGATATATTTACTAAACCACTTCCAAGAGATACGTTTGAATATCTAAGGGACAAATTGGGAGTTTCACATCCATCAAGTTAATTGATGGAAGCATGCATTCAGGGGGAGCTACGCGCAAAATCTAGTAGCTTCATGGAGCTGAAATATTGTTAGAAGACCCCTTGCCATTGATGTCAAAGGGGGAGAAATTGGACATAGGGGGAGCAAACAGGGGATCAAGTTGCCAAATGTTGGAGAAGTTGCCATCAATGACAAAGGGGGAGATTGTTAGAAATATTGTCATTGATGTCAAATTGTCATTGATATCAAACATCACGAGTGGGAAATTAAGAACATAGATCATACACGTACATTCAAATTGGTAAATTCATATCAAGTTCGCAATTGTGTGTTATAAAATCTATAGATTGAAATCTCTATGGAGCAAAATAAACACCATCTACAGATCGACATCTGTATGAAACGAATTACTACAAATCTAATGTGAATATCATCACATCTGCAGATGAAAAATCTTAGGAGAAAGCAAAATAAATCCTACAGATCGAAATCTGTATGGAGCAAAATAAACACCATCTACAGATCGACATCTGTGTGAAGCAAACTGTTACAGATCTAATGTGAATATCATAACATCTGCAGATCGAAATCAAATCCGTGATTTGTTATGTCTAACAAATGTTGTGAAGAGTTGAAAAACTAAAAGTCGTGCTTGTTCTTGAGCGGATACAAGTCCAGAAAGCACAATCTTCAAAAGGCGCGATAAAAGACGTGTTTGTTCTTGAGCGGATACAAGTCCCAGAAAGCACAATCTTCAAAAGGCGCGATGATAGAAGATAAATTAGTTAAAAAAAAGAAAAAACTAATATACACAAAAATAGAACGATGCAATTCTTTTGATAATTTTGAAGTAATGCGTTTGATAAAAAAGAGATTAGCAATTTGTAAATAGCATGACTCGGGTAGATATGAAGTGACGTGTATCATTAAAGAATGCGTTTTGTATGAAGAGTTAACGTTGAAGGGATGCTATTTTGAGAACATATTATTTATTAAGTGCCTCACCAAAAGACGTGTTTTCAGAAAGCCGCTTGCGTCTGAAAGGTTGTGACGTCCTCCTCTCATAATAAATTCTGTTATGATTAAAGATTAATCTATTTTTTAAAAGGTCGGGTCTAAAAGAATACTAAAAGGATGCATATCTGAATGGCGCGACTGTTAAAAAGGGGGACTATGAAGAAATATGAAGTATATTGTTAATCAAAAATGAAAAGAAAGATAAATGAATTAAGGAAAGGTCGGTTAAGATTAAGAGACATATTTGAAAAGGTATGATTGAAATATGAAGAGGCATAGTTGTGTTCTTCCACCAATTGTTGCAACCTTTGAACATATTATATAATTGACATCCAAATGAAGTTTGAAAGTGTGGTTGAGAAGTTCAAGAAGTCAGAATCAGAAGTCTTTCTTCTTGTGTGGGCTGAGTGAGAGAAGTTATATCACAAAGGCAGATTGGAGAATTGGCAGATTGCAGATCTGATTGAGAACAATTGCTTCATCCATCAAGTCAAGGTTTGGTGCCTTGCATTTAGGGGTTGGTGCTCCTTGTAGGCAGGTGTCTACTAAAATCTGTAGAGGTCTAGGTGTTCCTTGTAGATTTCATTCTACTAAATCACCTAGTTGTAAATCTGTAGGTTGGTGCCTACTTAAAAAATTATTATTTCAATAAAATTGTGTCAACTTGGGGAAATTGATTCAAATCAAATAGGTTGATTGTAGCAAGTTTTAAAAGATTGAAAATAAAAAGTTTTATTATTGATTTACTGATTCACCCCCCCCCCTCTCAGTAAATCTTTTGTGCTCTTCAGGGTGTTCATAGTGTCCCACTGCCGTGTCACAATGGGCCTAATGTGCTCCTCATAAAATCCCAAATTAGTGTCCTTGCTATGAATTGCTTGCTTCATTTGTCCAAGCATGTTGTCAAATGTCTCATAAATCTCTCTAAGGCTAAGAGAGTCTGTATGAGCATATCTTATGACTAGCACAATAAGTGAGATAATGGAGCAAATATATTTACAAAGAATGAAAATAATTTAGTAAATTTACAAGTTAGAAATTAAAAAACTTAGAAACAATAAAAATGATAAAATCAGAAATTTAATAATAAAAGCAGCAATTTATAAATTTAATATCAATAATAAAATGAAAACCATAAGTATAATACTTAATTACTAAAATCAGCAATGAATTAGTTAATAATAAAATAAAAAATTTAATATTAAAAATCAGCAATTCATTAAAAAATAAAAACAATCTCTTACCTCATTATGGAGCACCAATCATCGTTGAGGATTTTTTTGTTTGACACTTTTTCCTTCAACTGTGATTTCCTTAATGAGGTATGCCTAAAAGATGTGAGTAAACTCTTGTGTAGCTGCCCTGACAACCATACTCTATCCCCTTTGATTTTTTTTTTTTCTTAGTGTCTATGACTGTTGCAAATTGTAAAAGAGGTTTTTTTGGGTTAAATGGGCATTGAAATGGATATTCTGAACTAGGTGTCCCTGAAACACTCACACTCCTTGAAGAACTTCCATGACATGTTTGTTCAATTTCAATTTCTTGACCCTCACTATCATCACTATTGCTAGTGCTCATTGTTTTTTTTTTTTGGTTGAAATGTAAATGATAGCTGCAAGTGCAAATATAGAACAAAATAAACAAAAAAACCCTCCTAAGTATTTGAAATTATAACAAAAACAAAAAAAAATGCAAAATTTGTAAAAAAGTAAAAAAATAATGAATTTACCTTAAATGATGGAGTCTTGGTCTTCTTTTGCCCTTTGCTCACTTCTCTTTCCTTCTTTCACTTGGTTTCTCATAGTTGTACTCCTTTGTCAACTCTTCGCAATTTGCATAATGACACAAATGAGCTATTTTTTTGTTTTGAATGTTATAATGTTGTTTTTAGGTTTAGGTTTTATGCAAAGGGGTGCATGCCCCTTTATTTTTTAATATTTTTGTGTTTAAAA
Source organism: Sequoia sempervirens (assembly GCA_007258455.2). Taxonomy (NCBI): domain Eukaryota; kingdom Viridiplantae; phylum Streptophyta; class Pinopsida; order Cupressales; family Cupressaceae; genus Sequoia; species Sequoia sempervirens. Next base: position 12,901 of record VDFB02332670.1, read on the forward strand.
AACACAATTGGAAAGTGGCTAGGCAGTAGGGACATTTCCAAATTTTTTTGTGGATTTTGGGGATGGCTTGGGGAATTTTCCAAGGTGTATTCGTGTCCTCGAGACATTTTCGGTCGGGGATGCATCCTTGGAATACATAGACTATTAGTAGTAGCTATAGCTGCACAATGACAACAATTATTATTAAATACAATTATTAAATACAATCAAATATTTATTTTCCTTTACATATAAAGACTTAATTAACTATCCCTTATTTTTAATTAATCGTATGCAATGAAAATATTAAAATGGTTGTGATATGATATGAAAATGGAGCACAACGATGGTCAATATGGTATACAAAAAAGCCTTATAATATGGGATAAATGGGACATAAATCAACCTCATTATAAATATTGTCAAGTGTTTTAGGTGTACAAAATTCATGGATCATGATATCCGTGGCATGAAAAACAAAATTCACAACATGGAGTCATGAACTATGGTAGAAAGGAGCTTGTATCCCTCAACCCAACATTTTAGGTATACAAAATTCATGGATCATGATATCCGTGGCATGAAAAACAAAATTCACAACATGGAGTTATGAACTATGGTAGAAAGGAGCTTGTATCCCTCAACCCAACATTGCTGTGCTATGTGAGGTCATGTGCTTGTATCTTAGACAAGTCTTCAAATGCTACAATAGTCATAGGAGCATAGCTTAGGATAGGCTTTGACTTAGCAAACTAGAAGTATAAATGTAATCCAACTACTAAAAATTTAATTGGGAAAAATTTGAAATACTAAAAAAATGGTTCTCTTGCATCCAACATGGCCAATTTTTTTTTTTTCTTTAAAAAAATTAAAACTAGAGTGGGGGTTTGGGGGCTGTTGCGACATAAATCTGCAATATCATTTTTGCTTGAGTCCCTTCCTTTTGTGTGTTTTTGTAATATGTGACCCATTGTGGATAACTAATCAGATAGAATTTGAATGGGTCATTTTGTTCCTTTTATCTTGCCTTAGATGTTGTATTTGGCCCCTATGTTTGTGCCTTAGTCGAAAACCCAAGTTGTAGAATGTAAAACTGGCTATGTCTTTTTGTCAAGCCCGTTGGGTTTTGGTGTTATTCATGTTGGCATGCTTTTCCTGTTGGCCCTAATGCCCCGCCTTATTTCCTTGCAGATGTGTCTTAAGTATTGAGCTATCGAGTTGTCGGGCCTTTGTGTTCTCTCCTATTCTTCTATTTCTCCCTTCCATCCCCGATCTCCTACCCTCGATGCTTCTCTTCGCCTTTTCATTCAAAATTCTTCTAAGTCCATCCAGAGTCTAACTTTCGGCTTTCCCTTCATCCCTCCTTGGCATGTTTCATGTCGAAAGCTCGATGCTCGAAGTTTGAAAAGTAAGCGTTTTGTTGGATGCTCAATGCTTGATGCCTAACAGAGGATTGTCTTGTTGGGGCATTTCATTTTTCTATGATCTTCTGCAAGCCCGATTGGTAGGTGTTGAGTGGGTATGTGATGGATGGATGCTTATACGTCTCTTCTGCGCCTTCGTTAGGGGTTCATGATTTTTAATGACATTGTTTAGTGGACTGTTAAAGTGTGGGATGATTATTTTAATGTTTTTAGTGGCTTGATGGTGCATTTTCTCGTCCAACTGCTCCACCTATTAGCATTCATGTTGTCGTTTTGCCCAACCACTAGAAGTAAATGCTTTGGTCCTCCAATCTGCAACGCCCATTTTGGGTGGAAATCAACATCGACTGTGCATTTCGACATTGCTCTAGTATCATGATTTAGGGTTTTGCTGGTTGAGTATTTTTATTGGGTTTTTCCCCCTCATTATTGGACAATATTGGGATACAGAGAATAGCAAAAGAATAATCCAAAAGAGTAGATATACACAAAAAATCGATTGAGAGTAGTGGTAAGGAGGCAAAGATATTGTCAGACTGTTGAAAGCGTGTTGGAATATCATTGTTCAGTTTTATGTCTCCATTAATGTATGGGAAAATTCAAACAGTGTACTAATTTTAGAATGTTTTCTTCAACAATTTTGCTGTTGTGAATGTAAACACTATTAGAGGAATATGACAAGTTTCTAAACTTGTTGCATGTCTTGTAACAACTCTTTTTGTGTTTGCATATAGATTGAACAATTCATTGATGGATAACTAAGTAGATGAAGCTAACAATAATCTAAGTTGATGCATCTTAATGTGTAGATCATTTCCTGTTTGTTATTTTCTCTTGCCATCTCTCCTTATTAGCTATGACTCTATTGCCCTTGGATATGCACCGGTCTCTTTGTATTTGTTTCTGTCATACACATCAAAACAAATCATTGAACACTTTTCTTTTTTATGGTTCATGATATCATTGCATAAAGGGATTAGTACATATCAATTTTTGTGAATCATGCAACTCACTCCCACATTGCACTTGAATCAACAGTTTGGGTTTAACTAGTAGTTTCATTTGCTTGTTTTATAATCCAACCTCTTAGAATATGGGTTTACCTAGTAGTTTCATTTGCTTGTTTTATAATCCAACCTCTTGGAATACCCCCTTGAGTCTAAATTGAGCTCAAAGTGTAGGAGATAAAACTCACTCTCGTAGAGTTGACCTTAAACCCTCCATTGTTCTGTAATTCTGTTAATGAACCACTTTCACCCACCTCATGACAACCCTGGCCTTGTGAGTGGGATTTGATTCTAGGAAGTGGAGCAACGGTTTTGGGACCCAATAGGGGCAATGCTCTTTGTGGGTGTCTTGGGGTAGTGCCTCAAGCAAGGTTTAGAGGTAGCACGCCTTGCACTCCTTGATGTGATACAGAGTGGGGTTGAGGGGTGGAGCCCTTGCTACCAAGCCCAAATTAAAGCCTTTAAGACCACACAAACCTTCGTGCACATGCCATTTTTCATAATTTTATTGCTTTTAGCTGTCCTTAGAAAGTTCTCCAAACCCATAAAAAATTGCTTGACTTTCATGCTTTTATGTTTAATCATTTTCTTGGCTGAGTCTACCCATTGGGTCTTGTTGAGTTTGGTGAGATTGTTAGACTTGGCAAGTTTGAGCAAACTCACTTTGTACTTAGGTCGCAGTCCTCAGGCCTTAGTTTGGTTGGCTTGGCTTGGGATTGGCCAATGAATTGTGTCAAGGAAGAGGAAATGACAAAATTCAATGTAAGTAGTGAAATCTTTTAGTCAATATGCTAAAGATGCGATAATAGAGGATTGGGAAAAATATGTGAAAGAAATTGTGACTTCAAAGGAGAGTCAAAGATGTCCAAGGTCAAAACAAAATATCTAGTGGTTGTCAAGGCACCAATATGGGCAGTTTTCACTGCGGTTAGTTGCTATTGAGATGCTTGGGTAGTTAAATAATGTTATAGAAACATGGAAAAAGGGAAAGGGAAAAATAAGGGAAGCAAATGAATTGAGAAGAAAGATTGATTTTGTAGAAAGAGCTTTTAAAGAGCATAGTTTGGCTAAGATCCATACTATCATGTTCATCAAATTTGAGGCCAATAAGGTAAAAGACTTTGTGAAGAGTTTAAAAAAGGATGATCTTCCTTACATTAGCATTGGACTTGGCATAAGTTCTATAGTTGGGGAGGAAGTATGGTTGTACTTGAGCAAAGAAAATCTAAACCCTTAAAGTTTAACCTTTTTAAGATTCCTGAGAAAGGAGGTGAGTTTTTCATGAGAATGGATATGGTAGTGTTGGTGAACAAATTTTCATTGCGATATTATCTCCAAGAATAACCCTGTTTGCACGAAGAGCAATGAAATCGTACCAACAATTGGAGAGATTGCTATGGAATTATGATTTTCCTCTGCGTTTGAGAGGGGCAGCTCTCTTGTATGATCAAATTTAGGGTTTTTGTGGTATTTTCCAAAAATATCGAAAGTTCAAATGGAAAAACTAATGGTAAAGATAGATGAAAATAACTTATAGAAATCCTAGCTGTAAACACACAAATACCAATTGGGATTTCACAATCTTGTGACAAATTACAAGAGGTTTCACCACAATGGCTAGAACCTACTTTCTTGAACTTATATGATGGATTTCGTAACAATATATATGATACTGGGACAATATGGGAAGAAAAGGGCACCAATCTCTACATACGTAGAGATAGGCTTACATAAGTAGCATTTAAATCGAGACACAAAGATTATAACTGCATTTCCTTAAACATATTGCATAGTTTTGTAAATGCTTCAATTGATGACCAATAGTTTCTATGAAGACAAAAGAGATTACCAATTTGACATATGAAAAATTAGTAATGATAACTCAAAAATGCAATTAGAACGCACAAACCATACACAATCTTCATTAACTTTATGAAATTGTACAATTTCAAAAACCCTTTTGTACCAAGTATCAGACCAAAAGTCTTTCAAAAAGTACTCTAAAATTTTCCCTGAAAAAGTCCCCTTTACATTTGAAAACATTGCCTTTATAGTCTCCCAGCCCATAACTAATTTGTAACTGATGCTTAAGCTAAGTTACCAGTTCGGTTTTGGGTTCCGGTTTGGTTTTGGGTTCGGGTTCGAGAACCTGGTTCGCCGGTTCGGGAAATTTTTTTTTTGGGTTTGGGTTCGGTAATACAAAAACATATAAAAATCAGAAATATATACATATTTGCAGCAGTATTTAAGTTCAAAATACACCACCATATTAATAGTCAAATAACATAGCAAAAATACACCACCACTTTATACTCAAAAGTAAAATGTCATGATATAGAATTATAAATTAAAGTTCAAACTTCAAACATAAAAATGTCAAGTGTTTACAATGTCAATCTGAATCATATGGGTCATCAAAAAAAGAAGCATCATTAGCAACATTAGATGCTACATTTTGTGTAGAACCACAAAGAGCATTAGTGGCACCAACACTAGCACTGCCACTAGCACCAACACTAGCACTGACACTACCACTCTCATGCTCAGTAGTTGCTTCAGGCTGACAGTCATTATCAATATCAAGTGCAGCTAAGTGACTTGTGGAAGCATCCAAGTCAAGCTGCTCTGGCTCAATATCCCACCTCCTTGTGTCTCCTTCTTTGTAGGAACTATGTTTGTGCGTAAGGAGGCGCAAGTTTGAATGCACATACACCAAGTCCTCAGCCTTTTTTGAATGTGGCCTATTGCGTTTTATTGAGTGGATGAAGGAGTATGTGCTCCAATTCCTCTCAGAAGAGGATGAACTAGCAACCTATTAAGACCAAATTAAATTAATAAATAGTTAAGAGTTACAAAAATTAACTAAACAAAATTATTAATTAAAATTTAAAATTAAAATTACAAATATAAATTATAAAACTTACTTGGGATAAAAAATTTATTGCAATAGGTTGGAGGTGCATGTATTCTTGCCCATGGAAGTACCACCAACTATGAGCAGCCACCCTACACTTGTCTCGAAGAGCATCCATATTCTGATCAACACTCCCAGAGCATGCAAAAGCCATAAACTCAGCCCTCACTCGATCACGTTGGTCACGATCACTGAAGATTCTACGAATTGCTGCCTTGTACCCTTGGGCCACTTCACCATCCCTATATGGAGCAACTCTTGATGAAGTAGAAAGTATCTCAGGGCTATAATATTTGGGACTCAATGCAAAAGCGAGAAGATGCAAGGGAGTGGTCATTTTGTTCCATCTATCAACCATGATTTCCTGTAGCTCTTTGAAGAATTTTTCTTCAGGATCTTCCTCTTTTGCATTGATGATGGATCTCATCTTCTCAATCATTGAGTCGATACCATCATATACTTCGCCCAAACAAGGTCTATCCAAGTCAGTGTAACGGATCATGCTCAGTATGGGCTCGGTGAAACTGACGAGATACTCAACACGATCCCACCAACCATCATCTAGGATCCTTTGCTTGATCCTATTTGCCCTTTCATTGCTAGATTGCCTCCATACAACCCAATTAGGGCTGATTACCATGGCACATAGTGCCTCACGAACCTTTATAAGTCGTCTCAACACAATTGTGTTGGAGGCAAAACAGGTCTCGACAACCTGTTTGAGAATCAAAATTAAAATTAAAATATAATTTAAATATACAAAATCAAAATTTAAAAATTAAAATTAAAAGAAAATTCAAAAATTTAAAAATATTGAGAATTAACTTACCTTCAACAACTCCAATTTAGAGAATTGTCTAAATATTCCTTGCGTCATATGGTGGTTGGTGACAAACATTTGGATGTCTTCGCCCTCGGCATACCCCTGTTTGATCCTGCATTCAATTTTGGATCCAATTTTTGTAGCATTAGATTGAGAAATTGGGCGGCTGAGTGTCCAAAAATGTGTGGATGCTTCTCCTCAGCTATGCTTGAAGCCCTACAATTTTGGCTTTGTAAGTTCACAACACTTTTTAACATTTGATGGCCCACTTCTTCCAATGGCTTGGCAAAGGATGTCATGATAAATGGACCATCTTTCACTTGTCCTTCACGATCCACTGCTGCATGGCTTGTTGCTTGCTAGGGACCAGCCAATAACATTGATGATCAATGCGTTCTTGCATCTCCATCCATCAGAGCGCGGTCACCTTTGTTTTGATCCCAGGAATCCCTTATGGCTTCAAAGAGTTTGCTACATGTTTCACCTCTTTTTCCAATAAGGTGCAATGCACCTTCTCAAAACCTGGGCCCTTATACCCCTTTGGAGCCTCATTAATAGATTTCACCATTTTTTGCCAATATGGTGAACGAACAACATTGAATGCCAATCCATTGGCATAGACACATCTTGCCATGTCTTGATCAGCAATCTCTCTTGCCTCATTCTGAAATGAAGCTTCCAACGGTCCCTTAGATCTTTTATTTGAAGAGGGCATGGTTTGCTCTTGAGGGATGTCCATAAATGGATGGCTTTCTGTAGGTGGAAAATAAGAAGGTGGTGTAGGGGGTTTCATGGTTCGAGATCCTTTCTTCAAAGGATGGCTTGTTTTACCACCGGTTGTTTTTTGGTCTGCCTTTTCTTGCTCAGCAATATATTTCAACACTATATGTTCTGGAATGCCTGCGTTGTTTTCACCTGGACAATTTTTGATGCCTATTTCAGGGATCCCGCACAAGTGCCCTTTTACTCGACTGTATGAGCTCGAATATTGAACATTGCAATGACTACAAATCCAAACATATCCTCCACCACCTGGAAGTTGCTGAACCATTTCTACATATTTCCAAAGGGGAGAGGCTGGGTTTATTTTGAAATGAGATTGGATTGAGCCTGAGGAGGTACCGGTTGCCATTGTAATACGGAATAGTGAAGTCACTGAATACCTAAGGCACAACATATTGAAATTTTGGTATTGATTCATTGAATTTGAAACTAAAAGACTTAATTAATTTCAAAAAAATGAAAAAATTGAACATGTGTTATAGTCATTTAGAAGAATGAAAAGTAAAACAAAACAATAATTAAAAAGCAAAACAAAAGAGTTGAAGTTCACTTGTGAAAAAAAATGTAAAAAAAATAATCAAAAAACCTACCTCTTTTGAAGAAATCTTGCTCTACGATCTTCTTAGCAACGAATAGACACTTGCAAGTGCTTAGGAATAGCACAACAATCAACTTTGAACAATCTACGATCAGCCTTCAAGTCTATTCCAGCTTGTGCAAGCAAAAGAGAAAGTTCAGAAAAAAAAAAAAAAAATTCTTTTTTCTCATTCACAAATTGGTAAATGAGTTTCACTTTACCTATTTCATGTTTTTGAGGCAAGTATTAGGGTTAGAAATAATAAAAAAGTCCCTAAAAGTCAAAAACGAGTCAAAAAAGTCTTTCAAAAATGAAAAAAAACTTGAAAAAATGCGCCCAAGCGCGGAATAGAACCTGAGTTCAAAATTTTTGAACCCTGTCTGGACCCACAGTCATGAGTCCGGACCTTGGACGAACCCACAGTCCAAAATACGGACCGAGGGCGAATTTCTTCGAACCGGACCCGAATTCCGGACCCGGATCGAAGCCGAATCGAACCCGGGGCCTTCCTGAGCGAATCCGGTAGCTTAGTGCTTAAGTATCACTTTTGAAGACTTTACAAAATGTTTTAAAATATTACAAAGTCCTTTTTAATGAGCGTGAATCTCCAACTCATTAAAAGAAATGTTTTAAAAACATTAATAACACTGACTTTATTATAAGAAGATGAGTCCTCGTGTAAACTTGACGGGCTAATGGTTGTTGTTAAGGCATTACGTTGAACAGTTTCTATGTGCTGACTATAGGCATCAATTCATCTGCAGATGTGTTTCTAACCAGCCAAAATGCCTCTTGAATACAATTATTAGGAAAATAATGAAAAGTTAGAAAGAATGCACAATCTCTTGAACAACAACTTGAGCTTTCTACCACAACCTCATCAACAGGTCATGTAACAACTAACAATCCATCTTAACAGTGAAGCATGAGTGTACACCATAGGAAACCATGTAGACATGATTTCACTTGGCATTTGCAGCACACATGTGGGAAAGGAGGATATATGTTGAAGATTGTTGTGGATCCATCTGAAGAATACACTTTTTGACTTTTCTCCTAGCTGCAAAGTCTCATGGATTTTATGGGCAGTAAACATGGATTGCCAAATTGAAGTTCTAGGGTGGGAAGGCATATTTGCAATAAATTTGAGAGCTGCATATGGTTGGCTAGGACAACCAAGGATATCAACCATGAAGTCAGAATGATCTGTTTTGGGTATAATGCCATAAAATTGCTAAAATCAAAATAAATGCAGTCTTCATCCACTAGGGCCATATTGCTGCACATAGAGAGAATACAAATAGAAGTAACCTTGATTGGTTGTATGCCTTCCTCTTGCATTTGCTCATAGAGTCAAGAGTCTCCTTGCTTTGGCCATGTTGGGCATAGGATCCAAACATTGTAGTTCATGAGATTACATTGCATTCATGCATTCTATCAAAGACTCAAT
>VDFB02332671.1:0-24257 GCA_007258455.2 Sequoia sempervirens
CCTTCTCAAACATGAACCTCCTCCATTATTCACCTAATATAGCAATGACAAGTTGTAGACATATATTTTAACTTATGGTGTTGTAATGTAATAAAATTGCACCCTATGGCAATTTCACATTTGTGCATTTGAACCTTGCATTTATGGTGCTTAGCCGCATTTATGACAAGAACCTTATGGGTCAGAATTTCGCGATTTCGACTTCATAAGGACCAATGATGAAGTGACAGCAATCCGTCACCTCGTTTCTTGTGAAATGACGAGTTGGATGCCTGCGCGATGCGCTAGCATCCCTATACTTTCGCGAGTTCAAACAAGGAATCTTGAATTCTTTGATCCGTGACACGTGTCCCTATGGTTGATTTCTGAGAGTAACGGCTCTTCCCACCCATGCAATAGAACAAAACCTTTCTTTTCACTCTCATTCTCATTGATTCTATCACTCTTTGATTCAAGTTCTCTTCTCTTGCTCTTCCATTCTCTCGATCTTGTCTCTATGGAAAAGCTATGCTAGACTGAGGTACCTCCAATAGCCAAAGCTCTCTTGCAAGCACTCAGCATTGTGTCTACCAAGCCAAGAGGGGGCCACATACTGTTGGTAACACTCTCTTTATTCTTGTCTATTTGCTATCATATTATTTGTTGTGTCTTATCTTGTGGTATGGGCTCTCCTCTCGAGTGGGTTTTGTTTTTACCACTTTGTGTCTTATCTTGTGATACGGGTTCTCCTCCCAAGCAGGGTTTTCTTTTATCACTTTGTGTCTACTTTATTGTGTGTCTATTGTTCTCTCTATCTATTTGATGGTTCGTGGAGGTGGGAACACCAAAACAGGGGTTTGACTGCGGCAAGCCCCGAAACCGCCCCAACATTTTTCCTTGTTCATCTTGTAGGAAGGCTTCAAGGCGTAGGACCCTCTGTAAGTTGGTCCTCTACCTTCCTTGTCTTTTATCAGCATTTCTTGCTTTCTGTTAATTCAATAGATTAAACAGACCTCAAGTTTGAATCAGTTAGCAAATCCTTTGAAATTCTATCTAAGGATTCAATGCTCTATCCGTACAGGACGCCAGCATGTCTCTAGGCCTTCAACACGCCATGCTGGGGTCCCGCTCTCATGTTGTCATCCTTTGGCCAAGACCACCTCCCTTTGTGATGAGAATCTCAATGATCTATTCTTTCGGTTCTTGAAGCTATCTATCATATTATTTTTTATATTCTGTCTTCAACTCTTTCTTCGCAATTTCTTCATCCAACCCATTAACTAATCTGAGGTAGTTTAGGGTAGTTCATTCCCTCGGAGTCTCTTGATAAGCAAGAGACTCGTGAGCAGCAAATCCCCCTTCTCTACATTTTTGGTGAACTCAACGTGAACGATGTTGGATCTTTTTTTGCAATGTTTTAATGTTTATGATAATGCCTTTTCATAAGAAGATTTCAATATGTTAGAACTAGATGATGCCCTGGATGATTTCTTAGAGGCATCGTCTCCTATCAATAGATCTTCTGAACAAACTTTTTTGTCACAAACGTACACTTCCTCTTCGCAAGTTGACAAGTCAATGAATGTGGTGGTAGTATTTGTGGCCCCTAAAAAGCCTAAGAGACACATCGTTTACTTGACTCCGGCTAGCCCTTCACCTAAAAGGATTCATTCTATTCGTGGGGTTCGAGTCTCTAATGGCTCATCGAAACTTCTACACGAGATTCTTAAAAGCTACAGATTCTTATAATGTCATAGGGCATACATATAACACTAAAAGAAATCAATAGAATTTGGATCAATCTACCTTTCAACCTACTTCGGTTCCTACTTCTTTACCACCTTCGCAACCAAGTCTTCCTTCAGCACCTAAAACCATGACTAAAGCACCTAGTGATTACGATCTTTTCAAGTAACTCCTTGTTACTCCAGCCAAGATTTCACTATGAGATTTGCTTCAGTTTGCTCTGGTTTATCAAGGTATGCTCCAAGAAGCCTTGCAAAAGATCCTCTTGCCTACCTCCGCTAAGCCGGGGAATTTTAATGCATTGATGGCCCATATTCGTGCGGATTTGTCAAATATTATGTTGTATCCACAATTACTCCCGCCCCTGGATGTGCAGAAACAAGTGAACCCTTTGATAATTATAGTTAATAGTAACAACATTGATATTAGACATGCTCTCGTTGACACCAGTTTGGCTCTCAACGTATGTGGCATAGACTTATTACCTAAGATCAAGATAGATTCTTCTTCCTTAGTTGCTTCTTTATACATTCGTGGATTCAATAATGCTGGTCGTCAAGCCTTAGGCACGATAATCTTGCCTTTGAGGCTAGGACCCATTACCATACCCACTCTGGTATATGTAATGCCTAGTCCCTTACCTTACAATATTCTTTTGGGAAGACCTAGGATTCACTCCTTGGGGGTTGTAACCTCTACCTTACATCATTGCATAAAATTTGTTTCTAGTAATGAAGTTATTACAATCAGGGCTGACTTCGAGGCTGTGCACCTCTGTGAGTTGGCAGTTGTTGGTCGAGCCTCAGTTTTTTCAACCCTTAAGAACTGTATTCCATCATTATCTTCTGATGCGTTGGCGTGCTCTTCAGCGATGCCCACCTTGAAGGTTTCCCTTGAAGCAGATGTCCCTAAAGAAGAACAACCCGAAGCAAAGAGTCCTAAGTCTTCCCCTTCCACTTCTTTTTCTAAATCGGATGCATGTCTTGGTGACGATTGGGGGTCCTTGGATTTCTCCAATTTCTCTATTGGAGAATACAAAGTCAGCCCTATCCACCTTGGCCTCCCAATAGCCTCATACACCTCTGTTAAGAAGGCTGATCGTCTTCCCGTTGAGAAGGACAGTTGGGATCATATTAAGGAAAGTGATTGTACTCCTATTGAGGAAATGATCATGCTTCTACTGAGGAAATTAATGTTTGCAGCCCTACCAAGAAAGATGATCGTGATCTTGTTGATATGTTTGACATCCATTGGTGGAATTGTTATCCTGAATTTTTGACTCATTTTAAAATTTGGGAAACCAATCAAAATTTTCTTAAAACTTAAGATTTTTCTTCTCTAAGGCACGCATTACGAGGTGCAAAGAGTGGCAAATCTCTGTTTTAGGTTGATTAACCTTTGGGCTACTCTTTTTTCCTCTTACGTTTCCGTTTTCGTCGATTTCTGAGTTGTTTTTGGTCTCTTTTTCATCAATTTCGGGTTTTCAGAGCAACTCAGCAAATAGGGAAATTTAGACTCCAAGGCAAAATTGCTAAAGTTTCTAAAAAACCCGAAATTGCTTAAGTGCCTAAAAAACCCGATTTTGTTAAGGTCTTTGTATTTTGACAAAAAAGCAAAATTGTTAAAATGATTTAAAAGCCCGATTTTGCTCAAGTCATCTGAAAAGTCCGAATTTTTCAAATATTCATTTTTGTCAAAAATAAAATTGTTGAATGGTTATGAAAACCCGATTTACTTTTAATTAAATTGCAAAGTGATGGAAAAGCTCCGAATTTGTTTTAAAAAGCTTGCAAAGTCATTTTTAAAACCCGATTTTGCAAAAGCACTTGCAATTAGATCAAAAGGCCCGATTTTCTCTTGAAATACTTGCAATTGCATCTTAAAACCCCGATTTCAGTTTTGAATGACATTTTAAGTTGCAAAGAAATCCAGAAAATTCGATGCCATTTCCGCGCCTAGGGTTTTCTTCCAACGTTTTTTGTTTATGTCTTGTAAAAAATGCGTTTCTCTTCATCTTCACACGTTTTACTGTTTTATACAGAAACGTCATACCTTTTTTTTCACAAAAACGCGTTTTTCTTTAATACTAAACATTTTCATCTTTCATTCATTCCTTCATTCATGAAATCGTTTGAATATATGTTTTTGTTTTTACTCGCCTTCACTGAAAACGCGTTTTTATTCTTTTTCTTTGCTTTTTATTTGTCATTGCCTCCATTTTTGAAATCTTTATATATATGTATTTGTTTTTATTTGCCTTTCTGAAAAACGCGTTTTTATTCATTCGCCTTCATACGTTTTTCTGTTATACATTTTCAGTTTAAGAAAATATGTTTCTCTTTCTTACGCTTTTCCCTGAAAATGCATTTCTGTTTCTCCATTTTAGTAAAAACAACATTTACTAATCTATGCATTTTTCTACGTCTTTCATTGTCCATACGCCCTTTGTTTCCTCACATTTCATTTTACTCGCCCTCCATATCATTTCGTTTCTATACATTTTCACTCATTCCGTATGTTCTCAGCTGAGAATTATGTGAGAATGTTACGCTCTTTGAACGTTTTTCTCCATCATCTTTCCATGATTTTCATTTGCAATTTCCGTTATGTTTTTAAGACATGTTTACCATTTCATTTCTTTTCATCTCCATCCATTCCATATTCATTTGGTCTTCCATTGCATAATCTCATTTTCATTCTCTTGAAAATAGAAAAAGAAACACAAAAACAAAAAAAAGATGATATTTTTGAAGCAAAGCAAATCGGGTTTTTATTCACCCATTGCAAGTCGGGGTTTATAGACAGAATTGCAATTATAAAAATTGCTAAATGCCCCAGAAATCCCGACTGCCTTTTGTAAAATTGCTGAAGTCATTGAAAACCCGAAATACTTAAAAAAGGCTCAAAAATTGAACTTTTTAGACTTGACTCTAAATCCAAGTTGCTCTTGAGATGAATGCTGAAGCTGAACAAGATATTCTTTCAAACTTTGAGAAAATCCCTTGCACAGTGTTAAGTTATGAAAGAGAATTGCTTGCAGCCGATGATGTTATTTCTCAGATTACTACAAATCTTCACCAGGAGTTCGATTCAGATTAGTGCTTCATGGATTCAATCCACAAGTTCGTCAATCATCGAACAATCCTTGATAAGATGCAAGCTGCTTTCGAAGAACACAGAGAAGTCACAGTCGGAGATTGTGATGTAATCTTGAAGACTATTGCAGTAACCAAGAACACACTGAGCCCCGATGCAAATGAGTTGCAGATGATCATCAGCAAGTTCTTATCTTTCAGAGCTAGGAACGAGACAAGTTAAAATATTAAGTTGTTTTATGTATTTTCACTTTCGACAAGTTACATGTGAAAGCAAAAATTGTAATTGCAAGTGTTTCTTCCACTTGCATTTTTGTAAAATGTGATTACATGTAATCAAATTACAATTAGATTGTAATTTTGAATAAGTCAATTGCAATTAGTTATTGGTTGAGAGATTTTCTCAAGTTTGTTGAGATCCTCCCACCTTTTTCTCATGACCTCTCTCCTATAAATACCTGAGGAGGTCCTTTGTAATCTAGGAGATCTTTTGGCAATGCAACAAAATTCTGCCAATTTGTGTATGCATTCTAAGACTTTGAGTTTAGATGTAAATCAGATTGCAATCAATAAAGAAAACAAATTGCTTCCAAACTTTGTGTTGGTACAAATTGTGATGTGACGACATTATTTGGAATTGATTGTGAGTTTTGTGGTGTTATACAAGAGGGATTCAAGCTCAATTCTGCAGACTTTGAGCTGCTTATTGCGTTTGGAGTTTTAGATTGGTTTTCAGATTTGATACTGCAAACTTTGAGTTGTTTGTCATGTTTGAAGCTATTATAGAACGCTCAAACAAAGGGGGTAACTTGTAGACTTTGTGTTGCTTTTATTTTCTATTTTGAGCTGCTACATACTGTACTTGGTTACCAGAAAATCATCTAAAAAGGTTGATAGGAGAGTAAATTATCAAAGACTTTGTGCTTTCAATTTGTTTTCCCGTCCCGGAGGAGCAACGGAGGACTTTGTGCCTTTATGGAAACTTTGCTTCTTTATTTGTTTACTTCATAAATCATTTATATTTTCAGCTGTGATTCTTTTCTGAAACAAGAGAAAAGAATAAGTCTCTTTTCTGAAAAAAGAGAAAAAGACAGAGTTTCACCATGATTTAGAATAGATTTATAGTTAGAGTGTATTTCTGAATTGTTAAAATAGACAGAAAAGGGGGAGCCTTCCCTTAATTAGGAGAGTTCAAACTCACGTGCTGTGGTTGAAATCACAATTTTGTACGCTTTCACAGGTATACAAAATTTCCAACCAACAGGAATGACACTCGATATGTGGATCCACCTTCTTCTCAGGCTTTGCAAACACGATACAGCCTTGGTTATGAACTAGTCTCTAAATATGGTTATAACCGTAAAGGTTGTGGGCGTATTGAACAGGGAATTCAAGTCCCTATCCAAGTTAGACGTCATAAGCGTAACTTGGGGTTGGGGTGTTCTCTTGAACAGTCTATGCAGGAACCATGGTGGAGAGTTAACATGATCTCCATCGAACCTCTTGATCTAGTTCATCCTGAACTGATTGCGAGTAAAGTAGGACCTGATGAAGTCCCCCTAGATGTTTTCTCTTTGGAGAAAGCACAGGAAGAATTCTTAGGTTTCTACTCCCATCTGCCTTCTTTTCACCATCAACGATGATTCCTGTATCGCTTGCATAAACAAGCATACTTCAGAAAATCCATCTTGAATGTGGACGAGGAGGCTCCTCTATCTAATGTGGATGATGATATTCCTATTCCCCGTCCTAAAGACCGTAGTTCTCTCCTTAAAGGGCATAATACTGATGTTTCCATGGATCCTAAATCTTTTGAAAAGGTAATTAAGATTGGGAAGTGTCTTTCTCCAAAAGAGTCTAAGCAACACTCTGAATTATTACATTCTTATCCTGATATTTGCACTTGGTCATATGAGGACATGCCCGATATTAATGAGTCCATAGTAATTCATAATATCATCCTTGGTCTCAATGCTAAGCCTGTTAAGCAAAAGATTCAAAAGATGAATCCCAAGGTCACATTGTTGGTTAAGACTGAGATAGAGAAGCTATTAACATCTTGTACATCCATCCCAGTTTTCCCCAATGGATGGTAGTTCATGAACATTACTAAGTATAGATAAACACTAAAACTAACGTGTCCATAGCTCTCATGCCAAAGGGTAATGTGATTCTCCTTCACCACAACTACACAAAAGTTTGCTGATTTGAGATTGATAGGTTTGTATAAGACCACCTTGCCAACGCCTATTGCAACCCCTTTTTTATTATGGAGATTTGTGAGCATGTATCTATTGCCATGAAAATCCACTTAAAGAAAAGGATTCTTTGTTATTTCACTAACAAATACGAACATACCAAGCATTCAAAGTAACTTCACATCATTCAATGTAGTGTTACAATATGCATTGAGTACTCAGTGTGTCTCCCGATTCCGAGTTTGAATAAACGAGACTTATTGGTTCATTTTGCTAGCCTCTAGTCCAAGTTTTCAATATATCATTTTTTTTGTTAAATATCTATATATTATGCTTTTCTAAAAATGCCTAGTTTTTCTGTTGAGTCTAAGTCCAAGCCAAAAATCATCATGTTGAGTCCAAGACTAGTAACAATTATTCAATTACATGAACATCACCATGTCCTCGAACATAGTGAGTACATCCATCACCTAATGAAACAATTTCATTTCCGATCCTATCTTTAACAAAAGTCACATACTAGTCTCGATGATATGTATAATGTTGAGATGCTTTTGAGTCAAAACACCAAGTTGTGGACTCAATTGATTATACTTGGATTACAACAAATGCAGAATCTTCTATAATCTCTCGATTATCAATCTCAACAATATTTACCAGCTTTGATCCTTTCAGCCATGCCAAGTTATTCCTTCACTTCAAACAATTTGTCTTGTAATGTTCAAGCTTCTTCTATTTAAAACATATTGCTTTTGATTCATAAGATATATTTTGCTTGCCTTTGTCTTTGATCTTTTCACTTAATGCACTTCATTATTGTTTGGAGCTGTATCTTCCATCTAATCCAATCTCCGCTCCTTTTGTAAAACAAGTGTCAATAACTTCTCAAAGGAGGTAAGCTCTGTAGGACTAAAGCTACCATATATCTATCATCCATTATTTTTTTTAAATAGGTAGCGTATAATCATTAAGATCCTTTAAGTACAACAAGTATTTAGATATAAGTCCTCGTTCCTGCAATTTAATTGAAAACAAGAGATTCTTTAGATACAATGCTTATCGAGTTTCTGATGTCCAGTACTTGTTCTTTAGGTTCTTCCGTACTAATTTATCTAAAAATAAAAATTTATTAGCATTAAATTTCTTTATGTTAGTCAAAAGCTGCAGGATCATCAATGGGTCTCTCTTCTTTGTCCAACTCAATTTCATCACAGTGGCTATACACAAATAATTAGTATTTTCTGACTCCACAACTTATGGTTATCTCAATTAATGTTTAAGACTCATGCAAAAGTATAGCTTGCATATTGGCCATTGTTAACAATAGACCTTTGTCACATCTCAAGACCATTCAGCCTTTGCTAAGACTCCAGCTGCCAGACAGCTTTGACAATGCACACAAAATGGTAATCTGCATAGATGGGCTTCCCACTAGTTGTGGTAATGTTTGCTCTGGTCTCAGTAATGCTGTAGAGATTAATCCGCTCATTGAGGTGCACATCCACATTCTTACACTAAACCAGGCCAGAAACTTTCAAATGCCCTCTCTCCCACAATTTCAAAGTCTGGGCCCCAGTGGAGAAGCATAACAGTTGTCGAAAGTTCACTGCAATCTCTCCAAGTTACTCCACCACAGCAGCAGCCAATTACTCCAAATTCAACATAGGTTGTATGTCTAGTTTTATCTCCAGCCAAACAGATATTAGTAAGACCCTTGCCGAAAAAAAGGCAGCTAATTTTCTGCACAGCTGCAGGATGTTGCTGCAATCCTTGTTTCACAAATAAAGAGAGCACAATATCTCAAAAAGAAACAATTGGCATCTCATTGGTAAGCTTTTGTCTGTTTATGGCCCTTTTGCACTAAGGAAAGAAGCAAGCAAGGAAACTTCTTGATAGTTAAAGACCTACACTTTCTTCAGTCCTTTCAAGGATGTCCAACTATTTCGAGAATGGCACCCATGACAAATCTACAAAACCTGCAAAATGCTTGTTGGTGCTCTGTGTCAGACACTGTGTTGATTTAAGATAGCATCGGTCAGATATAAATGATGATTGCATTTATGCATCATCATCATTTATATTTAATCGAACTACTCTTAAATATAAACGTCTTCAAATAAGTTATTTGAATCTTGATTATGATAGAAATTCAAGGATAAATAATTCGAATCTTTGATTCCTGCTTGTTAAAAGCATGATAATTGGTAAAATATTAACTACTGAATTTACCAAGGGAACCCGCGTGCTCAAGGAACACGTCCCATGAGCGGACGTGTCTCCACCTTTCGAATCTTGATTATTCGAATCTTTGATTGCTGCTTGTTAAAAGCATGATAATTGGTAAAATATTAACTACCGAATTTACCAAGGGAACCCGCGCGCTCAAGGAACACGTCCCATGAGCGGACGTGTCTCCACCTTGTGGAGACGCGTCCTCTCATGAGACGCGTCTCCTTAGAGCGTGTCTTCTCCCATGATATAAATGGGAAATCATTTCTATCTTGCAAACATTGAAATTAATTAATGTTTTGCAATCAGCACATTCGAAATACAAAAGTATAAAATCTGACTTAGAATTCTTACACAGAATTTCAGACTTAGAATTTCCAAAGGTCTTTTAGGATCCAACTTTGATAAGATTTGATAAACATTTACATGGTATCAGAGCTAGGTTGAGTGAATCGAAATAAAATCTAGATATCAGATTACTTAGAAAAATTCGTATTTTTTGAAAAATCGAATTCACATCACATTCTTCATAATGTCAAGTATGATCAGATTTGAAGATCGTCTTGAGGGAGCAAACAACTTCACCTCATGGAAATTCAAAATCATGATGATTCTCAAAGAAAATAAGTTAAATTCATTTGTGAAAGAAAACAAGGGGGAACCAGAGGATGATCCTGAGAAAACTCAATGGATTGAGAATAATGAAAAAGCCATGAAAATCTTAGTAGATGCAGTTAGGGACCACATAGTACCTATTCTAGCAAAACATGAAACTGCATATCTAATGTTCAAATCCCTTGAGAGCACCTATGAGATAAACAACACCTGTAGGACTCTTGCATTAAAGAGGCAAATCAACAATGTCCAAATAAACAAAGGAGAAACTATTAATGCATACTTCATGAGGATCATTGAACTAAGGGATCAATTATCTACAATTGGATATCAAATTGATAGCAAAGAGTTAACTCTAATTGCACTAGGAGGCCTACCAAACTCATGGGAGTCATTTGTTCAAGGAATAAGTGCGAGATCTAAACTCCCCAAGTTTGATAGGCTAAGAACAGACTGCCTACAAGAGGAAACAAGACTCTCAACAAAAGAAAACAAACAAAAGAACATAGATGAAGACATTCATGTGCTCAACACTACATCTAATAAAAGGGGTAAGAAAAACTCTTATGGGAAAGGATCGTTTAAGAGAAAGAGAAATTCCTATGGAAAAGGATCATCCAAGAAGAGGAAAGACATCTCTCAAGTACAATGTTTTAGATGTGATCAATATGGGCACTATGCAATGAAGTGCCCTGACAGATCAAAACAACAAGAATCCTTTGCTAAAGTAGGAAAGTCAAATTCAGACCATGAATCTGAGAAATTTGTGTTCTATTAAGCCTTATCAAGTCAAGTATCTAACAATACCAATAACTGAGTAATTGATAGTGGTTCTTCAAGGCACATCATAGGGTTCAGAGAACACTTAGACACTATGTCTGAAGAGACTGATGAAGAAGTAACCATTGGAGATGATTCTGCACACCCTGTAAAGGGCGTTGGAACTTGCTCCATCAAATTGAAATCTGGTCTCTCCCTTCAACTCACTGGAGTTTTATTTGTACCTGGAATAAAGAGGAATCTAATATCCATCTCTGCTCTGGAAGACAATGGATATAGGGATACCTTTATGGATGGGAAAGTTCTGGCATGGCCTAAGAACTCAACTATAAAGAAAGCTCTAAACATAGGTATAAGACAAGGTTATCTTTATAAACTATGCACTGAAGTCAAGCAAGCCCTTAGCCGTGATACTTCCGATTCAAATGAAATTTGGCATAGAAGATTAGGACACCTTCATTTCCGTGCCCTACCCTCTGTGGAAAAACTTGTAACAGGATTACCTAAGTTAAAACCAACTCATGAAGGAGCTTGTAAAGGTTGTGCCCTAGGAAAGAATACAAAGGGATCCTTTCACAATAGCTTGAGTAAAACCCAAAATGTGTTAGAACTGGTTCACTCTGATTTATGTGGACCCATGTTTCTACCCTCCAAGGCAGGCTTCCTATACTATGTCATATTTATAGATGACTGTCTAGGAAGACCTGGATTTATTTTCTTAAGTGTAAAGAGTCAATAGAAATCCTTAAAAGGTTCAAGGAGTTCAAAGCTCTTACTGAAAACTTCTCTAGGAAGAAAATCAAAATTTTAAGGACAAACAATGGGAAAGAATATGAAATATTCCGAGCCAATTTTTTTCGATTTTTTAACAATTGCAAATTACAACATTACAATTAAAGTACCCGTTAAGGTTAGCAGATAAACCCAAACGTACTGAAGCAACTCTAACCAGTATGGTGCCGATGATGGCGAGCATTGGTCAGAGGATCTTCTACTCTAAATACTGAAAGGGAACTCAACGTCAAGTATGTGCTACCCAATCCAAAGCGGAGTGAGGGGCGACCATATGACGGAGTGATTACAATAACAATGCTTGAAAGAGAAATACTGAAAGCTTAAACACTCAACACCCAGAATGTGCTTGCTAACCCAAGGTGGGAAAGTAGCTACCATACGGCGGAGATGAATTAAATGCACTATCAAATACTGAAAGTAAGAAGAGCATTACAATCGGATAAAGCAAGAATCTAAATTGCCGTCAGTACTACTGCCAGCTTACAATATATAAATGATATCTTACTAACAATCGCGAATCAGCATAATGAATAGAGTGCAACAATATTAGAGGATTACTTTGCTGAGGCATAAAGCTTAAAACTGCAAGAGCATAATCAGATCCAACCTTTTTCACTTGGACAATCTCCCATGAAATATCCTCGAAGCCTTTAAGAGCTCCCAACACCCATCCAATGACAAAGTTGCAGATTTATACAAACTGTATGACAGTCCTGTATTTCTTCATAAAACCAGCAACATAAAGAATTCTATAATAGCTCGGATCTCCCTTGAAACTCACACAAATAACATAAGACTGAATGCAGATCACTAGTATGATGGAGGCACTTGAACTAAGAACAAGAGACAGGCCTAAAATGCAAGCTTTATATAATGCACAAATTCCAAGACAGTGTGAGAAGTACGGCCCAGCTGAAAGGGGCGATTCTCTTTATAAAATCTGATCCTTCAAATTAAAATCTACAAATTTGCAAACGTGGGCGCCTAGCCAAGACGGATGGAATGAAACAATACCCACAATGAATTTTTGTGTCTTTTTTGGTTTACAAATAAAAATACGGATCTGCTGTAGCAAACTTGCAAAAACCAAAAACATCTAATATGCCAAAAACTGAATCTACTTGGACAAATGCAGATTACAATGCACAAATCCCAATGCACTCATAAACTAGACTAAAATCACCACTAGTTGTTGTCTTACAAACAAGAAGCGATGCCCGAGCTAGGAGGCCTTCATTCCTCGAAGCAAATCCGCAACCATTTCGGCAGCATAACAATAGCATAGACCAAAGATCATGAAATGATGCTCAAGTCTCCTTTTTATAAGTTTCGGTTGACTTCACGAAACCCTAAAATCCAACTCACAACTCAATGACAAAACCCTAGCTCATTCTTCAAGATGGCGTCCTTTTCCCTTTTAGCTCAATATTCATATTTTAATTAAAATCACACCTTGATAAATGCGCCCATATTAACTTGCTTTGACTTTGGAAAATTCATCAAAAATTAAATAAATCCTTAATGATGGCGCCACCCTTCAAGTCCACCTTTTAAAATAACATTAAGTCATTTGACTAGGCCAAGGTGATAAAATAACATTAAATTATAATGTTATTTTTTAAGTGAAATGAGCTCAACTCCCCAAAACTGCATTCTGAAGCCCGAAACTGAATACGCCACTTGAGTCAACTGAAAGGGAAAGTCAACTGCCTGAGACCCACCTGTTACTGCCAAAAATAGAATTTACTAAAAATAGTAAATTCCTGGAAATGCTCGGCGAGATGAACATACCACTGCGAAGTTCTCGAAAACCAGGAAGAATCCGCATTGAATCCACTAACTCGAGCAAGGACATCCTTAAAAATAGGAAACCCTAATTTTACCTTAGACTAGCCTTCGGGTTTCCAGAAAAAGGCCAACGGTCACTGGAAAGGTCAGGTTCGAGAAGGGGACATTACAGAATACACCTCTGAAATCTTTAAGGAATTCTGCATGAATGTTGGGATTAAGAGGGAGTTTACAGTAGCCTACAACCCTCAACAAAATAGGGTTGCTGAAAGGAAAAATAGAACCATTGTAGAAGCTGCAAAAGCAATGTTACTTGACCAGAACATAGAAACCTCATTTTGGGCAGAAGCCTCTAGAACTGTTGTCTACATTCAAACTAGATGTCCTCATTCTCATCTAGATAACAAAACTCCTGAAGAAGCATTTACTGGCATAAAACCTGATATTAGTCACCTTAGGATTTTTTGTTGCCCAATCTATATTCATTTGCCCAAAGAGAAGAGATTCAAACTAGAACCTTCCGGAACGAAAGGGGTATTTGTGGGATATAGTGAAACCTCCAAAGCTTACAGGATATTCATACCTAGGCAGAAACAAATTGAATTGAGCAGAGATGTCATCTTTGAAGAAGACATTGCATTCAAAAGGGCAAGAAGTTCAAGTGAGATAGAAACTTATTCACCTAGAGTCTTAGACGAGGATCCTACCCCTGAGATTCAGAGGGAGTATCTTGAGGAAATACCAAATGAACTTCTATCTACTTCAGATGAGAATACAAATGACAATGGCAAGAAGAGGCCACTTTGGGCTAGAAAGATGATCAAAGAAGCTGAGAATCATGCAGCACCCAAAGGAACGTTTAGGGAGAGTAAAAGACCCAAACGGTTCTCAAGCTATGTTGCTGTAATGAATGACATCATAAATTCATAACCCACCAGTGTTTCAAAAGCCTTCAAACATCAAGTATGGAAGGACGCAATGACGGAAGAGTATCAGTCCATTCTAAAGAATGATGTATGGGATATAGTGCCTAGACCAAAAGAGAAATTTGTTGTCTCTTCTAAATGGCTCTTCAAAATCAAACATGCTGCTGATGGCAGTATAGAAAAACATAAGCCATGTTTTGTGGCAAGAGGTTTTTCACAGAAGGCATTGATTATGAAGAAACATTTGCACCTGTTGCCCGTTACACATCTATGAGAGCAGTGATAGCCATTGCAGCAGCTAAAGGCTGGAAGATCCACCAAATGGATGTAAAAACTGCCTTCCTAAATGGAACCATTGAAGAGGAAATCTATCTAGAACAGCCCGAAGGTTTTGTGATACATAAACCTGACTCACATGTATTCAAACCAAAGAAAGCACTGTATGGACTTAAACAGGCTCCCAGGGCCTGGTACGAAAGAATTGACAACTACCTCTTGGGACTAGGATTCTCCAAGAATGATGCAGACCCAAATCTTTACTTTAAGGTAATTAAAGGTGATATGTTAATAATTATTTTATATGTTGATGACCTGCTGATAACAAGAGAAGATCACCTCATTGCTCAAGGAAAGAAGGATCTAACTTCAGAGTTTGACATGAAAGACTTGGGCATTTTACACTACTTCCTAGGTTTGGAAGTTTGGCAGAAACCAAATGGCATCATACTAAACCAAGGAAAGTATACTATTGATATTCTGAAGAGATTTGGAATGTTGGAAACCAACCTTCACAAACTGAAAGAAGCAGCAGCAGAATCTAAGTGTGCAGATTCAACCCTATATAGACAAATGATTGGATCATTGATGTACCTGGTTAAGAACAGACCTGATATTTGCTATGCAGTGAATGCTCTAAGCTAGTTCATGTGTGAGCCAAAAGAAATTCACCTTATGGCTGTGAAACATATATTGAGATATCTTCAAGGCACTATTAGATATGGCCTTCTTTACAGAAATGACCAACTAGACCTACATGGATACTCTGATTCAGATTGGGCTGGAAGTGTAACCGATCGGAAAAGCACATCAGGATGTTGCTTCAGTTTAGGATCAGCTATGATCTCTTGGATCTGCAGAAAACAGTTTTTAGTAGCACAAAGCTCGACAGAAGTTGAATACATTGCAGCCTCTATGGGGGCAAGAGAAGCAGTTTGGCTCCGGAAATTGCTTGTGGGACTCTTTGGTGAACCCTTGAATCCTACTATCATTCATTGTGATAATCAGAGTTGCATTAAGCTCTCTGTAAATCCAGTATTCCATGATAGATCTAAGCATATTGAGATCCCCTACCATTATGTAAGAGATATGGTAGAAAGGAATGTAATCCAGCTGGAGTATATTAGTACAAATGATCAAACTGCAGACATTCTCACCAAACCTCTCTCCAGAGTCAGGGTTGAACACTTCAGTATGGTTGAAATGTAATTTTATATTATGTTTGAAATTCAAATTGTTTAGAAGTTGTACTAATATATTTAAAGATGTTTAATGTGTAAACTCTTTTGTCATGTATGTAACTCCATGACCTTATGGGCCCGCTCCCCTTGTGTACACTATTGAAAGGTGACGATCTTTCTAATAATGAACACTTGTATGTGACATTGTAATGTGACGACTCTACAATGATGAGTTGAACTTGTTAAATTTATGATCAGATTTAATGCACAGAAATTAATTTAAATCAGACACAATAACACAGCAGATACGCTGGGAAAACCCTCCTCTTGAGGGAGAAAAACCCAGCAACAAAGATCTTCTCTTATATATAAATAATGGCAACAAATCTCTTTACAATGGGGCCAATCACAAGGCCAATATTCAGTGCCTACACCAGATACAATAACAGATGATGATCTGCACTTCCTTGAATTACAAAATCAGCCCTTGAAGAAATTCGCAATTCTGCTCTTGATGAATTCGCACTTGATAATGAAGGAAATGTATCGAACTTGCTTAATGAATAATGGAGGATGGTGACCTTGTATATATACAAGTGTGAGAGAGGTCGCACCTCTTCATGTACAAGGTCGGCTAAGATACAAATAAATATAATTACAAATAATAAACCTAATTTACAAGGAAAGTCGGCCCAAGATAAGAATTATATTGTTGCCAAGAGATGCGCCCATTCTCATTAATTGTCACATATAAATAAATAGCCAATGGCTACATTTATTTATGTCTTCACTTGTGGCTGGAAGGACGAACCTGAAGCTGCAATATCATTAACACTCCCTCTCAGCTAGGGAGAGGACTTCCAGCTACTCAAGACAAATCATCTCAACATGATGCCCATCACATTGGCTACAACCAGATGTGAAAAGAAGAATATCACCTCAACGTGATATTAGATATCGCCTCAACACGATATCAATCATAATATGGTAAGTACAAGTGTTCATCACTTGAAATATGCTAACCAATTTTTTTCGATGAATTAACACACATAACCAGCACTTAATCAACTCGGTTAGCGTTAGCTCCAAATAGAAATCTGAACTTGAAATGAAAACTACTCAACGTCAAGAATGTGCACTCAAGATCCCACTGAGGGCGAGGTGCTAGCATATGACGGAGTGTTGAATTTGAAAACTAGAAACTGATAGGCGGATAACCAGCCATGAAAAGCATTTCCTCACTACCACCAAACAGTGGGGGGAAAAGATTACAATTAAAACAATTCATCCGCTACGGCGGGCATCCACAGAGTGGTGAGAATACTCCACTTATTCAGTGGGTGAGTTTACAACAATTATTAGGCAGCAAGCCAGCCTTTAAATCCACTCTTCCACTTATTAACGTGGGGGGAATACTGTCCACACAACCACTTATAACGTGGGGGGAAATTACAAACAAGATATAAGTTTATTCTAAAACTCAGCCACTCAATTGTGGGAGTGTAAAACAGATATAAAATTGCAGCAAGTAAAGGAAGAGCTGTTAGTACTACTAACTAGCTTTACAAAGAATAAGAGCAGCTGCAAATAGAATAGATAATCTTCCAAGAACATTAAACAGTTAGAGTATCACTTCCTCTAACATTTACAATGATATAAGATGAAGAATTGAAGCTCAAACCAGCATTATATCAAAAACTAACAAGTTTGATATAAAAATCTGCAATCTGGAAATGTCTATCAGCAAACAACAAACTCATAAAAATGATCACAACTCCTTCAATATACCTCTGAATTGAATGAAACGAAATGCAAAGTCTCTTTGGAGGATAGGCGCCCAAACTCAAACCACAAAACTGCATCAAAACTCATGATATTATTTTGCACGAATCCCAAAGCACTCTCAAGATGGTACGGCCTTCAAGAGGGGCGATTTCTCTTGCTAAAAATCAAATACTTGGAATTAAATTCTGAAATTCTCCAAATATGATCGCCATTAGCATAGAATTGCAAGGATCAAATACCCATAACCAAAATAAATTCACATCAAAAGCTGTAAATGAAAAACACCTTCAGCTGTATATACATCAGCAACATTAAAACTGAAATTCTCACCAAAATTCACCAACTTTGAAGCACAATCTGCTAGTCTGATTGAGAAGCAGCAATAAGACCAACTAGGTGTTGTCTTTCAAACACGAAATTGGATTGGAACTAGGAGGTAAGCATCCCTCGAGTATTAAACAAGTTGTCATTTTGGCGGTATAACATTAGCATAAACATTGGATGTCGAGCTCTTTAAAAGCGGCAGCAATATATAAGCTTTGTTGCTTGGAAATGAAGCAACAAGAACTCTTCAAATTCAAAGTTGAATCCTTCAATGAATTTCAAAAGGGCCACCTTTTGCCTTTTACTTTTGAAATAATAAAATATGAACTCAACTTCCCCTTTAGGCATCCATTTCATATTGCAACAATAAAGCATTTATTAAATAATTAAATGCTCACTTGATACCTTATGTCCCCTTCTTTAAAACAACGGAAGTCATCAGAAAAACTGGGCATTGGGGTATCCCACCAACTTCAAGACATGAAAGAGTCAAACTAAGAGTCACGAGCTTCAGTCCAAGAGAAACCAAACCCAAAGCCAAAGCTGAGGTGATGGATAACAAGATGACAGAGTTGAGCTAGTGATGCCCTTTGCCAAAATTAAGGCTTACTAAAATAGCCAGCTTTACCAAAAATAGTAAGTTTACCTCAAAACCAAGCCCGGCTAAAATTTGGAAACAAGGGCTTAATGAAAGGCCCGGCAAATTTGAACCAACTTTGCCAAAGAATTAGTATTTACTAAAAATAAGAAAAGTAAATGCACCTAGAAATACAAGAAACCTCCAAACAAAGGAAACCTAATTTCACTTTTGATCCTTCTCACAGTTCCGAATAGGCTATCCGATCCAAAGAAGGCATTATGGCCAAAATAGAGACATTCTGATCCAGCCCTTCCCAAAATTGCTTGTCCTCAAGCAATGCCACAACACTCCAAACTGATCCCACCAAACATATAGGATCCCGGGATCCCATGTCCATCTCTGAAAAACCCCATCATGCTGATGCTGCTCTACTCTGATCATACAAATGAAATCATTGCACCAAAACTGCACTAACCATCCTTGCAACCTCGAAGTGATAACATGCCTGAAATTCAAGTCGAACAACATAGAAGGAATTGAATCAAAATCTAGCAGCGTCTCATGCTCAATAAACTCTGAGGAATTAACATCAGCAATGTCAATGTCAATCACCATTCTGAGAACAAAGAAGAATAATCTAAACAACTCAAAAATATTCTCATCAACATCACTCCTCAAAGCATCAAACCAAATCACAACAACAAATGTGATTCCATCATAGCTATTTGCAAAGGAAAAAACAGCTCTTTGCCAAGTCATAGCAACTGCATCCTCAAAGCTCCTTAAGGATGTATAATGCCTCCTCTGAGTAATTCTGACATATTCAAGAAAAACTCTGAAAACTTCCACCAATCTCTCCCCCAAAGTCTCAAAAAGTTGAACCAAATCAAGCAAAGGTTCGCTGCCCCAAATACTAGTGCAAGAGATTGTACAAAGAAAGCCACTAGAACATAACTTGAACACCATCCAATACTGATCTGAATCACTATGAAACATTATTACCCACTTTTGAAGCCAAAAATCATCACTAAAAAGAGGTTGTGAAGAGGAAAAATGAATGTACCAGCTGCCTATGAAAACTGAAATGAACCACTCAAAGTCTGATTTTAGGAAAATCAGCATGCAAGGGGTTGTAAGATTGCTGCAAAACTGGAAATTAGCATATATAATATCACAACAACTCATGCCCAAGGCTGGACACATCCTCTCAAGGAACTCCAACCCAAAATAAAAACATCCTTTGTTCAATATATCTTCCCAATCCATTGGTCGATGTGCAAAAAGAACCATCGAATAGTTAATAAGGATGAGGACAGCATCAAAGAATCTGAAAATTGAACCCGTATCTCTCCAATGATTCCTCTTTCCACTTGTAACAATCTCCATCAAGCCATGTTGAGGATCCCAAGCATGGATACCCAACTGGAAATGTTCCCCAATGCACCAAAAAGAGAACACCACAGTTCTCCAAGTGTTAATCAAAGCAATTTGCAAACTCAAGAAGTTAGTGTCTTCTTTGATAAACCCATGTAGCCCATCCATGAAAACATCAACATCAATGGAGCACAGAACAAATGTTGTCCATAATTCCCATTTCCCCAAAGGACTAGGGTGAGCCAAAACATCACTCAACCCAAGAGACCAATTCATTAAGAGATTGAATTTGTTGGGTTCTGGCACCCTCCCAAACTTTACAAAGCGAGTAATAGTTTGGAATCTTCGCTCTTTGTTCTTCACAATGGGTGACCAACTGGCTTCTGAGTTGCTTTATTGACATTTCGCTTGTGTTGGAAAAATCTCATGATTCCACGCGCCCGTGGCATGGTATGCTTCATCGCCGAGATCCCGCCCGCTTTCATTGTCAAAGAATGCCATACGATCAAGTTACTGCTCCACTGAAAACCAGCCAGCTGCGCGCCGAAAATATCTATCACCTTATGATTATCCAAATCATGTGAAGATAATGGACTGTTGTTCTCAAAAATATTATCTTCATCCCTTTCGTTGGTGTCTTCATAGAATTCAAACTCATCTTTTTCAACTTGTGGATGCTCACCATTAGTTGCCGACCCACAAAGTGTAGCATGCTGAATACTACATTCATTATCCGTTAAAACATCTATCGCATAGCTGCAAACCATTCCTTCTTGTGGCAAAGTCTCTTCCCAACTCAAGAGTTCACACTCTTGATGTACTTTCCAATCACCATCAGCATATGGGATCATCTTGGCATTACGCAATGTTTCATCATTATGGAGTTCATTTATTCCTTCAACTATTTGTTTGATCTCCATAATCCTTGTATTAACTTCTTGTTCCTTAAGGGTGGCTGCAATAGATGAATGATTTTCTGCTTTGTATAAAGAATGATGAGCTAAGGTAAAATCAAGGCAAAGCCTATCCACCTCTTCCTCCTTCTCTTGGTAGGCATCATAGGTCTCCTCTGCAAACTTAATAGCATTATCCCTATCTGAGAGCAAATGCAAATAATCTGACTTTATGGATTCCAATGCCTCTTTGATAGATTGCATCTTGGAAAGAGAGTCTCCATTTTTAACTCCATTTAGTTTCTCTTCAAATTGAAACTTCCAGCAAAGTTCCGCAATGAAGTGATATGTGTTATCAAATTTTGATAACACTTTAACAATCTTCTCTTCTGAAACCAATAAATTATCCTTCAAAACTTGCAGCTCTTTAGGCCCTTGATCCCAATCAGCAAAGAAGCTATGCTCATCAAACATCAATTTTTCTGATTTGTTTTCCTTGACATGATTTTCAAAATCAGCCTCCTTTCTAATCTTATCACTGCATATCTCCTGAATCGAAGGCTTGTCAACTTCTTCAAACAAATTAGTACCTCTATCTTGACCTTTTAAGTTCTCATACTCTTCTTGTGCGTAATTTTGAAAGGCATCCAAATCATTTGCTGATTTTAAAACATTCTTCTCTTCAACATAAGAAATCACGTTCTCATTAGCCATTGCTGCAACTTCTCCTCCAAAGATCACTTCATTACTTGCATTGCAAACTGATTTTTGAACTTCATCAGGATCAAAGGGGAATTTATCCCACTCCGGTTATTTATCATACCTTGGTGACATCGTGCCCGGATCCCAAATGTGAAAGGTTTGATTGCAATGATCAATAGGAAAGAGATCATCATGCTCCTCTTGAACTGTTGACTCTTTGAATGAGTCACTCCTCAACCCACTTGAACTGAAATCTTCATCTATAACTTTCTCCACAGATGTAGTTTGATAATCAAACCCACTACCACTCAAGTCACTAGCATTATATCGGATTAAAGAATCATCAAAGCTGGTTGCTTTGAATATTTTGTCATTCTTTTCTTCAATGAAATTATCTTGAATAGATGTGTTGCTGATTTTATCATTAGTGCCCACATACATACCAAAAAAGTCTTCTTGGACACTTGTCAATAATTCTTCATATGGAATTGGCTCAGCATAAAGTAGAGAATTATCCTTCACTAAATCTTCAACAAGAGGAGATAAAAACACATCGGAATCACCATCAACAACCTCACTTTCGTAATGGCCATAGGTTGGTTCAAAGACACCATTAGTATTTGCTTCATCTTGCTCTTCTTCAACGTACTTATCCCACACAACTGTTCCACCAGCATCTTTTGAGAAGCCATTTGTCTCGAGATCTTCATTGGTTGAATCCTTATTAGGACTCAAGACTGCTGTAATGATCTTCTTACCATAACAATCTTCATTATTTCCCATCCCATGCAAGTCTAGGGATGTATTTTGGGACTCTAACTTAATCTCCTCATTTGCCAAGGTATCTTCATCAAGCCCACTTTCATTTTGAACCAAAATGTGCACCTTGCTTGTGTCTTCTGCAACACTAATTGACTGATTTTTCTCTTCAATTTGCTTACTTGTGGGCTGCAAACCACAAACAGATCCTTTTGCTTCTTCCTTCCTTGATTCTTCAACCATGGCAATTTCTACTTCCTCTTTAATCATTTTTTTGATGTAGTTGACCATAGCCAACTTTCCAGGGTCATGAATCACCGCACAATTCAAAAACGTGTCAAATGAAACATCGTTCTTAAACTCATCTGTCATGCTCTGATATTGTTTACGGAGTATGGCAGCCTCATGTTCGCATTGCCTCTTGAATTGACATTCTTCCGAAGCCACAATCAAATCTGACTTCTCACGATTCCTGGACCTTAGAAAATGCAACATCTTAAGAACTTCTGAAAGCTAAACTGAACTTAGGTGAAGAATTTGATTTCTCTATCACTCCTCTGTCAATTGACTCTGTCTTATTCACAGGATGGCAAGATCTTGGCTCTGATACCACTGAAATATGCTAACCAATTTTTTTCGATGAATTAACACACATAACCAGCACTTAATCAACTCGGTTAGCGTTAGCTCCAAATAGAAATCTGAACTTGAAATGAAAACTACTCAACGTCAAGAATGTGCACTCAAGATCCCACTGAGGGCGAGGTGCTAACATATGACGGAGTGTTGAATTTGAAAACTAGAAACTGATAGGCAGATAACCAGCCATGAAAAGCATTTCCTCACTACCACCAAACAGTGGGGGGAAAAGATTACAATTAAAACAATTCATCCGCTGCGGCGGGCATCCACAGAGTGGTGGGAATACTCCACTTATTCAGTGAGTGAGTTTACAACAATTATTATGCAGCAAGCCAGCCTTTAAATCCACTCTTCCACTTATTAACGTGGGGGGAATACTGTCCACACAACCACTTATAACGTGGGGGGAAATTACAAACAAGATATAAGTTTATTCTAAAACTCAACCACTCAATTGTGGGAGTGTAAAACAGATATAAAATTGCAGCAAGTAAAGGAAGAGCTGTTAGTACTACTAACTAGCTTTACAAATAATAAGAACAACTGCAAATAGAATAGATAATCTTCCAAGAACATTAAACAGTTAGAGTATCACTTCCTCTAACATTTACAATGATATAAGATGAAGAATTGAAACTCAAACCAGCATTATATCAAAAACTAACAAGTTTGATATAAAAATCTGCAATCTGGAAATGTCTATCAGCAAACAGCAAACTCATAAAAAATGATCACAACTCCTTCAATATACCTCTGAATTGAATGAAACGAAATGCAAAGTCTCTTTGGAGGATAGGCGCCCAAACTCAAACCACAAAACTGCATCAAAACTCATGATATTATTTTGCACGAATCCCAAAGCACTCTCAAGATGGTACGAACCTCAAGAGGGGCGATTTCTCTTGCTAAAAATCAAATACTTGGAATTAAATTCTGAAATTCTCCAAATATGATCGCCATTAGCATAGAATTGCAAGGATCAAATACCCATAACCAAAATAAATTCACATCAAAAGCTGTAAATGAAAAACACCTTCAGCTGTATATACATCAGCAACATTAAAACTGAAATTCTCACCAAAATTCACCAACTTTGAAGCACAATCTGCTAGTCTGATTGAGAAGCAGCAATAAGACCAACTAGGTGTTGTCTTTCAAACACGAAATTGGATTGGAACTGGGAGGTAAGCATCCCTCGAAGTATTAAACAAGTTGTCATTTTGTGACATAACGATAGCATAAACATTGGATAATCAGCTCTTCAAACAGTAGCAATATATAAGCTTTTGTTGGCAAATGAAGCAACAAGAACTCTTCAAATTCCAAGAAGTTGAATCACTTCAATTTCCAAAAAGGACGCCACCTTTTGCGCCTTTACTTTGGAAATATTGGTATGTTCCAGCTTCCTTTAGGCATCCATTTCATTTTGCAACAATAAAGCATTTATTAAATAATTAAATACTCACTTGACCCCTTTATGTCCCCTTCTTTAAAACAACTTGAAGTCATCAAGCCTAGGCATGGGGTACAACTTCAAGACATGAAAATTGACTAAGTCTGAAACTCAGTCCAAGGAGAAAACCAAACCCA